>LPNX010501229.1:89634-237547 GCA_001517045.1 Pseudotsuga menziesii
ATAAAAAATATTACTAGAAGTATGTAAGGAAGCTTGGACATGCTTGTTTTATGCTACATTGCAATAACCTATATCGTATTTAAATGGACATTTTTTAATTCATTTTTGTTTTAATTTCTTTCAAATTGTAATTATATTTGTTTTATCATATATTTTTATAGCAAAATTATCCTATTGCTATATATTTTCAATCTCTTCTTAGGAGGCAGGTACTAAGCAACTTTGTTGCTTATTCCACTTGTTTAGTTTTAAATTAAAGTAACATAAATTCATTTTCATTTTATAGATTTTTTTTCAGAATAATTTAAATACTTTAGAATAGTTAGAACCTTAATAATTTTAAAATTAAAATAAACTTACACTAATTTTAAACATTTAAATACTTAATAAACTCACTAAACTATTACAACCCAGTATAAGTTTAAAAAACAATGCATTGAAAGCATTTTGAAGCTTAAATACTTAAAAATATTTTGAAGCTTAATAAATATAAACTTAAAATAAAATTACACTATTTTTAAAATTTAAATACTTAATAAATTGATTTATCTATTTTTTTTCAACAGAAAAAAAACAGTAAATATTATTTACATTGTTCTAATGTATCTAAGTCCATTATCACCAAGGTATCAAAATACAAAGCATAAGCTTTTTCATCAAAAATGGAACAAAAGTGTCCATAATCACCAAAATTTAACCAAAAATACTTCAAAAGCATAAGCTTTTACATCTGAGCTAGAACATGTCCAAAAATCATCAAAGACACAAGTCTTATCATCATCCATAGTTTCAGCAATACAAAAAAGCATGCTACTTTCAAAAAGACTGAATACTCAACATAGAAGGTTCAAAACAGAAACTGCCCAAACATTAAGGAAAAAACTAAAATTGCTTATAGCTTTCCACCATAACAGCTGAATGATATTCAGTGATGTGCCAAAACCCCTCTGCCATTTGCGCTCCAGCTTTAGCCATACCATCTACAAGTCGATAGATATGTTTAAGCTCCAGAAGCTCAAACAAATCTGACAACTTGTTAACTTCATTAAGAACGTGTGCAAGCTCTAAATTCAACAATCGAAACTTACCATTAGCCCAATTAATGACTAACTGAAATTCACCAAATAATTGGAATTTTACAATGT
Source organism: Pseudotsuga menziesii (assembly GCA_001517045.1). NCBI lineage: Eukaryota > Viridiplantae > Streptophyta > Pinopsida > Pinales > Pinaceae > Pseudotsuga > Pseudotsuga menziesii. The sequence goes on from LPNX010501229.1 coordinate 90,780, forward strand.
GTTTCTCCCTAGCCAAGGAGAGCAAAAGTTTCAAAGCACAAATTTCTGCAAAGTTATTAGAGCCAGACCCTAAGCCAGCTTTAAAAGAAACATATTGCTCATTAGAAAAAAATATCATACCTCCAGCACCACATAATTCACCAACGGTAGATCCATCAAAATACTCCGAAGGGTAAGATTTGTGGAAATGATTTCAACAATCCTAAGCTGAAAGTGCCTACCCGAGAAGGTGATAAAAGTGTATCTTCAAAGCAGCTCAAATTTCTAGCTTTCCAGATAAACCACAAAGTTATTTATTATAGGTAAAGATTTAATATGCTTGACCTCCCTATTGAGACACCACATCATCAAACACCCACTTACTGAATCCCCACTCCAAAGATTATAGATTTTTAATTTTTCCTCCAAATACCTCCAAACACATTGAGAAAAGGGGCATGCCACAACAATATGAAGATTAGACTCAGCATCCACTTTATAGAGGTAACATCTGCCAGGACCTTCCCTCCCTTTTCTAACATTGATATCCCATGTAAGTGCCTTATCAGAAAGAAAGAACCAGGAAAATAATTTTGCCTTTAGTGGGCACTTAAACTTCCATAGTACTTTCCACCACCAGGAATATTCCATCATATTTCTGTCTAACAGTAACTGTGCATACCCTTCTTTAGGTGAATACTTTCCAGATTTTGACAAGCTCCAAACCAGCACATCAGAATCATTTGAAAGTCTCACATGACTACTTTTAAGAATGGCAAGATATCCCTTCCAAACAATCACATCATGTTGATCAACCAACCCAATTTGTTCAGCTGATAGCCAACTCTATTCCAAAAGGCAAGTCAACCCAAGAGTCCCAATGTCTTTTAAAGAGAATAAACCATAAGAATGAAGTTTCTCAATAACAAGTGGAGGTAAATGGTGTCTCCACTTACATCCCACCCACGGATCAAGACCAAGGCGAACTATTGCACCAGACCCAATCTTCCATACAAGATTATTACCAATAATATCAAAAGACCATAGAACCGCTTTCCAACATATGGACATACTTCTTTTATGTTTGACAGAAGACCTAATCCAATGCAATAAAGACATTGGATGAACATATTTCTGCAAAACAATATGAGCCCACAAGCCCGAACCATTGATGACATTCCACATACTCTTTGCAGCAAGGGATTTTGCAAAAATAATAGGACTTTTCAGCCCCCAACCCCCCAAAGACTTAGGACAAGCCAAAGTCTTCCATGAGGTCCAAGGTAACCCAGAATATTCCTTATTATCAGAGCAAAGGAATTTGAAACATAACTTTCTAATCTTCTCTAATATACCCAAAGGAATCCAAAATTACATCTAGAAAATTGGAATTGCCTCAAGAATAGCTTTAATAAGGATTAAATTACCTCCCTTTGACAACCACCAAAAACTCCAATTTCTAATCCTTCTTTCCACTTTGGCAATCAGCCAATCCTAATCCTTGAGAAGATATCTGCAACATTTCTGATGAAAACTGAGGTACTTCATGCCATTCTCAATTTTTCCAATAGAAAAAGTAAAAATATTATGATAGTAATAAGCTCAAACTCATCCAGTTTAGAAAAGTACAAAACAGATTTTTCCTCATTTATCTTCCTCGCAAAAGCCTTACAAAAAATTATTAAAACCTCATATAAAGTGGATAATGATTACTTTGTACCATCATTAACCATTACTATGTCATCCAAATAACACATGAGATAAAGAGATATCATTACCAAAGGTAATTCCATGATAAAGACCACAATCTTTGACAAACAGGAGAGCTCTGCTTAAACCTTCAACAACAATAAGGAAAAGTAAGGGTGCTAAAGGACATCCTTGTATAAGCCCCCTACCAGATTTAAAGAAAGGTGAAGCCGCCCCATTAACAATCAAGGCAAATGAAACAAAGGACATACTGCTCATAACCTAGGCAATGAAGGACCCTACAAAACCCATTTTTGAAAGAATGACCTGCAAGTAAGTCCAGCTAACCCGGTCATAGGCTTTAGAAGTTGACCCCAAACTAACATTCTTCCTAAGCCCTTCATTATCCTCCTCATTAATAGAAGTTGGAAATAAGCCAGCACTCTTCACAATTTTAGGTAAGTGAAGATCTTTATCCTCCTGAATCAAGGTTTCAAAATGTTGAACCCCCTCCCTAGCTATAGACTCAAAACCTTCAACCAAGTTACCTTCATCATCCGAATTCCTCCAAATAGAGTTGATATATTTCCTATAATTTGCATATTTGTGGAAAAAGGAGTGTTATCGTCCCCACAGAGAAGCCATAAGGCCCTGATTTTGAGTCTGGCCACCTGTTCACGCTCACATAAAATATTCCTCTTCTTAGATTCAAGTTCAACCAAGAAAAATTTATCAACTTCTTCAGTGGAAAAACCACAACAGGGCTTATCAAAAGCTTTAGCCAATAAAACTTCAATATCAACAAGATCCTTCAGATCCTATGATTTTTTCTGAACAGACCATGAAATAGAAACCTCTTTGATGGTCTTAAGGCTCATAGCAAATTGAGAAGCATAAGAGAAACCTAAACTTACATTAAAAACTTTCCAAGAATTCTTCAATAAAGAAACAAAACCATCATTCGCCAACCAATTGGCATTGAACTTAAAGGGACTGCGCAGCCTTATATCATCATTCAAAACATGCAAAAAAACAGGTTGATAGTATGAATCCCCCCACAGCCAACCCACTACCTAAAATGCATATTAGATTCCAACATATTTGCTAAAATAAGCATACAATTCGGTCTCTTACAAATGTTTTCACATCCAACCCTACGATTAGTCCAAGTAGGCAAGATACCAGATGGAACTAAATCCACCAAAGCAAACCCATCCATCAGCCTGACAAAATAATTAGATAATGAGTCCACTTTGGCTTTTGTACCCCAAATTTCAAAGAATCCCATCGAATAATTCAAATCCCTCCCAAGGATCAAATTATTACAGGATAAACACTCCAGGTAGAACAAGTTGTTCCAGAAAGATTCCTTGTTAACATAAGGTCCATACACATTAACAAAACAAAAATCCAATTTGAGCTCTATAGAGTAGAGCCGAACACAAAGACTCGAACACACTGCCCATGCATTCATCAAATGGAACTGACGAAATCTCCAACCCAGTAATAATCCCCCAGATTTTCCTTTTGCATCTACTGAAACAAATTTCCACTCCTTTAGCATAGTTTCCAATTCACCCACCAAAATGACTCCGTCACCCATAGTTTCTTGCAGAAATAAAACATCAACACCCTACTCATCAATCAACCTCCTCACCACTAGTTTTTTAGGGTTACTAGCCAACCCTCGACAATTTAGGGTCATAATAATCATCAAAGAACTCTTAAAGAGGCATCTGCTGCTCTAAGTGCCTCAGGAACAAATAAAAGATCAGAAAACATAGGAGGATAAGTATCAAAAACCTTGCAAGACCTCCCCAAATCTCGATCCTTATCAAACAACTCCATACTTGTCTTCGAACAAGATCGAAGAAAATAAGCCCTTCTAGACACAAGTTTAGTTTTAGGAGGGGAAACAAAACCTAGAACGCCCAAAGTAGAAACAAAAGACTGTTTACATGAAGACACATCCATCGCACACTTCCCCATAAAATTAAACAAACCAGAAGGAGCCACATAATTCGAAGCAGAAGAAAGACAAAGAGGTTTAAGGGAGTCCAAAATATCTGTCTGATGATCAAGAACATCCACATGATCCAATTGTTGCCTAGTAATATCACCCATCCCAATATCCTTCACAACAACAGGAAAATCGCAGGATTTATCCCCATTGTTCTTAACCCTCCAAACTGGTTTTGGTTTAGGGACAGACTTATGGTTTTTTAAAAATAGTAAGGAACAATCAGGGATCAAATGCCCATAAGCATGGCACCGATTACACCGAAAAAGGAAGACCCAAATAATCCAGTGGTTGACAAAACTCTTTATCCCCCCATTTAATCACCAAATCCGCAGCAAGGCCATGCCTCAAATCAAGGAGAACCAAAACCCTACCCAAACAGCAGACACTCGTATCAAGAAAAGATAGGTCTGTCTCCAGATGGGACCCCAACATATTCCCAATAAGTTTGAAAAAATCCACAGACCAAAACTCAAATGGCAAGTTGTGTAATTTAACCCAAATTGGTAAAAGATCACACCTTTCACACCTCGGATCGAAGAGCGGAGGCCATCGCTTCAACAGCAGTCCCACATTGTCCCATCGCCAAACCCCGTTAAGGACTGCAACCGCATCACCTTCCGAGACAAATTTGAAAGCTATCCAACCCCTAGGAAGTAGAAAAACCTCAGGGCACAAACCCACATGCTCCTTCCAAGTCACATACACCCAGTTCTTAACTCCCACAGAGTTAAATTTACGACCATTAAAACGACCCACTAGAGTCGTGGCATGGGTCAGAACAATGTCGTTTAACCCTATGTCTTCCCCGACCATCATCAATACAGGCTTATCCAATTTTTTTATAGTTTGTAGAGACCTCTTCTTACGGAATCCATATGCAAAATTTGACAAACCACCAATAGAAAAACCCTCAAAGTCAAGATCCACATCCAAGGAAACAAGCTTCAAAGCATACCTAGAATCATCAACAAAAGGAGCGACTTTGAAACATTTTGAAAGAAATGACTTCAAAACAACAGAATCAATGGAATCATCCACAGGCTCAACAAACCCATTATCAAAAGACTCTGGTTCCAGCCATGCAGAAATAACCGTGAACTGCCCGTGACATTGCCCATCAGAACTAGGTTCTTCCCCCACAAGCAAACCACCTACTGGACTCAAACATGGACAATCCATAAAACCATCAACCACCACTGGTTCCAGCCCATTCTTCACCGACTCATCTCTAAACACAGGTGCAAAATCACAGTGAACAGAGTTAACCCTAACATCATCAACCCTTGACGAAAAATTCTTCCTCGCCTGACCACCAACTAGTATTAAAGACGGACAACCCATAATCTCAGGCTCCATAGGGTCCATCACATTCACGGTCTCAATCACATGCACCTGATTAGAGCCATCAAGAGCTGCTCACATCCTTTCATCAGCACTCCGAAGAAAAAGACCCTCCCTCGTCTTACCTCCATCCGAACACAGAGACGGACATCCCAATTTCTTAGACACCACAATTACTGTCTCTCTCTCAAGCGCAGTAACAAAACCACATTCGGATCCATCAACTCTAGCCCTAGTAACGTCATCCCGAGACGACAAGATGGGAGGTTGACCCTTCAGAGGCATACGCCCCAGATGTTTAGTCATTCTTAAAGACATACTTCGAGAAAAGCTAGCATTCAAAGTCCAAGAAAACGTGGCATCCACCCATGACAAACTATTAAACAAAGACCAAAGAACAATACTCCGAAGGAGTACATTCTCACTCTCTTATACCTCCTTAGTGGAGGCAATGGTTCTATAGGCTGCTCCCCCCACTAAAGAGGTACACAAGCTGTAGGATGCTTGTGAGTAGGCTCAAGCTTCTAAGTGTATATAGTGTCTTGTGTCTTAACATATTTGACATCCTATACTATCCTGTATGGGGAAAAAGCTACTGCCCATTTCATTATAAATTGTGACATCCTCTTTATAGATGGCCACGAAGGAGTACATTCTGAACCTAAAAATTCGTGTCTAAAGATTACATACATATAATAACCAAAATAGATCGAATCATCTATTACAACCCAATGCACTTACATTAATTTGAATACTTAATAAGCAAAGTAATCTATTACATTATCACACCATGTTCCATACCAAATTTGAACGGCTTTAACTTTGCACCACATGCACTTCTATCCAATAATCTTCTATTTACCATTTTGCATATTGATGATGATGATCAATATTTATATTAATTCTAGTTTGCTTTGAGAATGGGAACTATGGTTCTCAACCCCTATCTCTTGGTCGCCTTTACGTTCTTTCCTCGTTAATATATGCACAACTACTCACTAGATTTCATTCCGCTCACCTTTTTTGCTTAAGTGGCTATTTCATTAGTTATGTTTTTTAATGTTTAAATTTTAATTACATATATATGGTATTTGTTATATATATATATAATTAATGTGTGTGGAGTAGGTTTATTGTGTAGTGTTTACAATGGGTTTTGGCTTTGAAGAGTGGTGGGTTTGAGTGGAGTTCTTTACTCTGCACATTAAGGTTAGGGTTAAGTTTGATATTTTTATTATTACTAGTCTGGTGGAGTTTGGTTTTAGTTTAAGGCCTAAATTAAATAGTATTATAGTGTTTGGGTTCTCTTGCATTCTTGTTTAGCATGGCTTGGGTTGGTCGAGTTCCTTTTGGTGGAGGCGTCGTGTCATTTGTGTTCTAATGCATTATTCAGTTGCTACATTAATGTGCATTTTCATTCAATCTTATAGTTTGATATTTTATATTATTCCAACTTAGGCAAATGTTTTTAAATATTTTTATGAAAATTGCAAAAGTTTTATATACTTTGTGTCTAAGCATATCATTAGTATTTGAATTACTTTATTAAAAAAAAATAGGGTATCTTTTTTCTTTTCAAAAAGTGAAAATTTATAATTTAATTTTAATTTCTTAATACTTGATTTAATAGTTGAACAATAAAGAAAATAAAATTTGGATATGAATATATATAAAAAAGACATTATTTTTATTTAATAAATAAATGAATGGAAGGGTTGTGAAAGTTTGTCATGGTATCTCGTGACTTGTTAGTGGAAATGCAGAGATGGAAACAAAACTATTTATTGACTTGGAGGAATGATTTGAGGCACTTCCATAATGAATTATAATATGGTGTAAGAAGATGAAATGTAGGAAATTGAGTTAGCTTCCAAAATATATATATTATCATCCAGAGTTCTAGTTACTCTTTGGTTGAGAATGACCTTTTTCGTATCGACCCAGATCTTATTATTAGACGATATGTATGAGAGGACGAGATGACAAAAATCCTCCCTGCATGCCATGATGGGTCATGTGGAGGACACTTTTCTGACAAGCGGACAGCAACAAAGTGTTGCATTCCAGTTATTACTGGCCAAGCATTTTTAAGGATGCTTCCAGGTATGTTAAAGGATGTGATAGTTTCCAAAGAATGGGTATACCTACGTCATCGGACGAGATGCCTTTACAACCTCAAGTCATGATTGAGCCTTTTGAGAAGTGGGCTCTTGATTTTGTAGGACCAATCAAGTCCCATATCCCACAAGAAGAAATACATCCTGGTTTTCTCATATTATATCACCAAATGGGTAGAAGCTAAAGCTTTGTTCCGGGCTACAGAAAAATTTGTGGTAGAATTGATATATGAAGAGATATTTACTTGGTTTGGTGTGCCTAGAGAAATTGTCACTGACAAAGGTTCTCAATTCACCTCTAAATTAATGAAATAACTTACCACGAGATATAGTATCTGACATTGCAAATCCTCACCATACCATCCACAAGCTAATGGCCAAGTAGAATCAACCAATAATGTATTGGAAGCTATCTTAACCAAAACTATTCAGCTACATCATAAGGATTGGGCAGATAGACTCCTAGAGGCTTTGTGGGCCTATATAATAACTTGGAGAAACACTACTGGACATACACCCTATGAGTTAGTATATGGAAAACAAGTCCTTTTACTGATTGAATTCCAAGTTAAGACTTTTCGTATGGCTGTACAATTAGGTATGGATTTGGAAGAGGCACAGAAACAACGAATTTTACAGATTAATGAATTAGATGAGATTAGGCAAGATGCACTCCAAAGAACAATGTTAATACAAAATCAATGAAAGAAATGACATGATAAATTTATTAAACATAAGCAGTTTAATACCAAGGATCAGGCATTACTATTCGACTCAAGGAATACAAATTTCAAAGGAAAATTAACTACCCGTTGGATGGGTCCATATGAGGTAGTTACAGCCTTCGATAATGGGTCAGTAGAGATTAAGACAATTGATGATTCACAAAATTCCTTTGTCGTAAATGGACACAGGTTTAGAATTTATCATCAACTAATATCCTGACAAGATTTTGTGAAGAATGTCTTACAACAAAAGGAGATGGAGCTGGTTGAGGAGGAATTCATTCCTCCTCCTCCTAATTCTTATATGATTTTGTGTTGTTTTTATGTACATATGTAAATATATCTTTATTTCTTTAATAAATAAAATTCATTTATGATAAGTTGACTACATTCATGCAGGGAATTTGGTTGTATAATCAGCTTATGGAATTTTGTCAAATAAAACAGGAAGGCTCTTTTCCTTTATCTAAACTTTGATAAAATTTATATGAATTTTTCTTGATGCATATGTTTTTGTTGCGAATAAAATCTGAATCATCTAACAATTTGTTTTGCAGTTTGATTACAAGAACTTTGTCTTTCTTATCAGCTCATGAAATGCTTCCTAAAAACGGAAATGCTCTAAGAACTCATTATAAGAAAAAAGGATTTATAATGAAATTAAAATGTTCTCTATATCATTCCTACCCACTTTCTTCACTGATTCCTTATGGTTTTATGGCATTTGATTCAGATATGCACATTTCAAACTTATCATTGAAACAGTTGGTTAAGACCTATTTTAATCATCATGTGATTCAGAGTTCTATTTTACGCCTAAGGACTACTAGTCCATCATGTACTCATTATCAAGACTTGTCTCTTAAGGATTTTTTAGAAAACTCAAGAATAAGTGAAATTCTTGCTTTTCAGGAACATTACTTCTCTTTTATGAAGAAGATAGATTGAAAAGTCCGGGAACACCTTTAAGTTATAATCTTTTGACATGATCTATAATTTATGCCATTGTAAATTTGTCTTTACTTATAAGGTTCGCTTTCAAAAATCTAAATTATGTGTTTAGCAGGCTTAACTCACTCTAAGTGCTAACCAACTTCCACATGTTAAAAAAAAAAATTTATACAAAGCAAACCCATCAAAGTACTGAACAGGCTTGCTGGCAGTGGGTCCATGCTATGTAACATCTTTAAACAAGGAAGCATGGTAAGTGCAAGTAAACCCGTCGGGGTATTGAACAGGCTCGCTGGCAGTGGGGCTATGCTTGCATGGTTCCAAGATAAACCTGTTGCGGTACTAAACACGCCTGCTGGCAGCGGGGCAATATCGGGTAAAATATATCTGGTTAATGCATTACTATGCACATGGTTCATAAAAAAACAAACAAAAAAGAAAAAGAACAATACATGTTTAGGCCAATTCTTCATTATGTCATTAGAAAATGGTTGTAAGTTGGACTTGGCCTCTATCATCTAATTCAATAATACCTAGGATATAATTATTTTAGAAATGGGACCCATATCTATAGAAATCTCACAAACTCTAGGGTGAACTTAACTATTCTTTGGATGACAAGATATCCTTAAATGAGGCATGGATGACTAGTTTTTCCTATGGCATTTTTCGCATCAATTATATTCTCATTATTTGTATGATCTTCTTAAGCACTATTATTCTTGATGGAAATGCATATCTGAATCATCTCCATTTACTAGTTAGTATTTATTTTTCTTACTAAAATAATAGCAGCATTTTAGAACTATTTGTTATATTATTTGGAACTCAGTGAATTTTTCTTTAATGGCTTGACGACATGCCAAATTTTTGGTTTGGGGGAAGATTAGAACTATTTTTACTTTCTGAATGTTGATAGAAAGTTTTGTTTATTTCTGACAAAAGGTTAGATGTTTTCAGGATAATGCAAGTAGTGAAAGACTATTATAATCCATGAGGGACAATGCAATAAAGGTTTAATAAAGTTGGTTTACATCATCATATTGCATGCTTACAACCCAGAAAGTTTACTGCATAATTAGCAGCAATAAGATCTAGTAAAGCGTATTTTTGAGCAAAAGGTCCATATGAAGGGCCGGATTCTGGTCTGAATGGAATGCCAAATGACGATTTGAATGAAAATTATAGCGTTATAATGGCATGATGTCAAAATGTCAAATCCTTTTGATTTTCATGGGCAAAGAGTTTAATTAGTTGCATCATATCCATAATTATTAGGCCTCATTCACATGCTTACAAATGCATTATGATTTTATTAAGACTCAGCTCGACCTATGATTTTGATTATGATTTTGATATGATATGATATCGTTTGACTCTATCTTGATATAATATAATTTTAGGATCTTTTCAACCATCATTTGCCTTGTCCTCTCATCAAATCACACGTGGAAGTCGTCAAAGTCCTATCACCTTATTAACTAGACTTATTATGGTTTTAAATGCATCTTTATGGATTCCGTAATAGATAAATCATTCAACCTGTCCAAAGTTTACTTTGGACATGGTTGAATATATCAGAACCTTACGAATTCATCAACACATGCATCCGTATGATGACACACGATTCAAAGAATCGAGCCATAGTGTGATTGGTCGAGCGTGCGAACCACGGTCTTATGATTATTCAGTCGCTTAGACAGATTACGTTTTAAACCCGTGATATTTACCCTTGTCCTCATTTACCTTCATCTTCACAGAGATATTCAGACGCCATTTCTTGCAACCTCTGCATTTTTTTCCCCTGTTTCAACAATGCCTAACCGTCTCGAGCCTGAAAACTATCAGGACTTGTTCCAGATTCCAGAGTTTCAGGAATGTCGGGAGATTTTCTTCCGAGTAGGATGGAATCCATTTCTCCACCTTTTGCAGGGATATGACGAGGATATTTCACTGTTATTTACGAAAGGGTTTGATGGTAAGATGGCTAGGGTTGGTTATCTCCTTTTTTCAGTAACTGAGGAGACCATTGTGGTAGCAACCAAGCTCCCAAGAGAAGGAACCCATTGGCATAAACATTTTTTTCTCCCTCGACCGGCTTACCACTTCGCTCTCAAGCCGAATTTTCAGCATGTATCTGAAAGGAAAGGGTTTCACAAAGAATGGATTAAGCCCGAGTACCTCAACCCTCTGACCATCATCATCCGCCTTATAACCTACCAGGGTATGTTTACCATGTTCAAAGTTTTCCATCTTCACTTACTGGCACATTTCGTTAATCAACAGTTCCTTAATTTCCCATTTTATTTCCTTAAAAGCCTGGAAAAATGTCAAGTCAAGTTAGGAAGAATACAGTCAATCCTATGGGGAGTTTGTACCACCACAGCCTGATTAAACACCTAATTGTGCATCAATTGAAGGAGAGGAACCAGACTTGGGAGAATTTTGTGTTTAAAGTCTTAAACCTTCATTTAAATGTCTGAAAATTCCCTCGGCACATTCGGGATCCTAAGCCCAATTAGACCCCTCCTAAGGAAAGGAAAAGCCCCAAAATTGTGCATATTAATGAAGATACACCAAAAGCAAGTTCACCTATCCATTCACCTACCCCTGTCAACCTTGAAGCCGGACCTAGCCTTATCAGTCTCGACAAGATCCAACCATAAATGCAATGATTGCTTGCTGCTGGAAAAAAAGAAAAAAAATGGGACCGACATGGCCAATATGCTCAACATAGATATGCATCAAAAGATAGAAAACTTGTCAAGCCTCACCACTTTGACCATAGATATCCAGAAGACACTTCGCACTTGGGAATATTTTTAGCATCAGCTATCAATCACCACATAAGCTATTTTGGAAGTATGCATTCAACAATAGCCATCTATCAGACAACATCGTCCACAATGAACAATACAACAACAGGGCTACCCAAGGTAGAAGATTTTCATCTCCTCATTTCTTTAGGACAAAGAAAGATTTTGTGTTAGGGGAGATGTTGGAGGAGCTAGTCAGCTAAGCTGACTAGACTCTCTAATCGACCTAATTGTATATTATGTCGATCTCATAGGTCGTGTCGGTTAGTTGAATCGACATGTAGTTATTGTAAATGTTTTGTAAATCATATATATAGGATGTAGAACCTGATAGATACTTGGTTTGGTTTATTGTATAAACCCACATGTGTTATTGAGTAATATAAACTGTTATTATGTCTACCATTCTTGTCTCTTGTTCTGTTATTGTTATATTATTCTATATGTGTATCATTGGTAACCTTGCAATTTGATTTATTACAACACTAATTTTTTTTTTTTAATTATTAAAAAATTGAATTTCCAAGAAACAGTATATTATACAATCCTTATAAAAAATTAATCTTAAATTCTATCCTAAACCATAAAACATTTAAAAACATTTATTCAAGTTGATGAAGGATGATTTTACAACTTTAAATACAAATCTTGATAATTGTGCCTGTGAACATATTTAAAAGCATAAATAAAATATGATAAAGGGTAAACCTCTTACCTATAGATACATAGCTTGTAATAGCTCTATCACCCTACACACTTCACTACAAAATTAATAGGAAATACTTTGACTCTGACCTGAGGAGTGGTAATTGGATGACCTCAGAACTGCCACTCCCAACCTTGACCCGGAACCAAACCTGGTTCTTCATCAAATCCCCCCAAGTCCGCTCCAACATGCAAGAGAAAACTAGAAATCCATGGATGAGGTTGTCGGTATTTGGAAGTTAGGCTGTGTATTCTCTAAGTGCTGGGTTTAGAATTCCTCTCCAATCCCATCCAGAAAGATCCCATGCCCTCTCTTAGCTCTTGCTTTTATAGATATTCCTTGGAAAATGGGCATTTGGTTATCTTCAATTAAATCAAGATTTTAATATTTTCTTGAAAATAACTCTTAGTTTGATTTTTATGTAATATATATTAATTTTTGATAACTAGGAACTTTCTTCTAGTTCCTACTTGAGTTGAGAAAATAATTTTTATTTATATATTTAATTTATAAAATAATATATATATAATTTTGCTTAATAACTTTTGTTAATTTTATGTTTTTTTTCATATATATATATATTATTCAAATATATATGATGATGATGATGATGGTTAACGTCCCCTGAGACCAAAATTTGGTCTATCGGACCCTGAAGAAGAAAATTAACTAGTTTGTTTTAAAGTGATATTTCTATGCTCAAAGAGCTTGGAGAGAAGCGTCCCAAGCTTACTATAATTTTGACAATCTAAAAGGCTAGGAATGTCGATATTGCAACAAAGATTATGAAACTGGGATCTAATGTGGGTGTATGCAGGGCACTCTAAGAGGAAGTGATTTTCATCTTCAATGTTCTTACTCTCACAAAGGTGGCAGATCCTTTCTACCCAAGGAGTTTTAGGTACTGTCCAATGCCCAGTTTCGCTGTGGAGCTCATGCGAGTTCATTCTTATCTTAGCTATATTATTTTTTTTCTTAGGACTGATTAACACAGAGAGATAGTTTTGATCTTCAAGAGTAGGGTTGATGACCTCCTTATAATATCTTAATTTTCTTTTGGCCTCTAAATATTTCTCACACCACAATTTTTCGTTAAACTTAGAAGCAATAATATTTTTAATGTTACTAATATTTTGCAATGCAACATTTTCATCGATCTTCCAGTGATTTAACCAAGACCTGGTATCTTTATACCACCCACGCTTGAGCCTTAGGTGATTTTGGCTGGAGTTTAAAGCTAACTTAGGGAGTATATGGTCTCCCATGTTATTGATTTTGTTCTTGTACAACAGGAGTCTAGTCATGGCTAGGCTCTCGATGGGGGAAAGACCCACTTCTATAAGGAGAATAGGATAGGGTGTATTGTTTTTTATTTTGAGGTTGTAAGTTATAAAACGCTTCTGGATTTGCTGGATCTTTCTCCAAGATTCTCTAGAGATGCTGCAACCCCAAACCTCACACCCATATAAGATAACAGGAGTGACTAGAGTTTCAAAGAGGACCTTCTTTTTATCCCACATCATGAGGTTTGCAGCTTTACAGTTATTTTCAAGACCAAAGTAAGCTTTCCACCCCGCGTTAATCCTTTTCTCAATGATATAGTTCCAGTTGAGCTTGTGATGAATATCAATTCCTAGGTACTTGTAAGAAGACACTTCCTCCAAGTTGCTATTGTCATACACAAAATTAGCGTATGTGTCCTTCTTGGATTTGATAATCATAACTTTTGTTTTGTCAGTGTTAACAGTCATACCCATTGTAGAGCAGAAATCTTTAAGAAGACGAAGTTGTTTATCAAGATCAGAAGAACACCTTGCCATAAGGACAATATCGTCAGCATAAAGAAGAAGGATGATGACTATTCCAGCTAGGATCGTACCAGCACAGCCTGCTTCTTCTAAACAACCCTCTAACTTATCAATGTAAATGCCGAAAAGGGTAGGGGAGAGAGGGCAACCTTGTTTAACTCCGATATTACACTTAATATATTTCGACCACCCCTCATTGCTTTTAAACTTGGCAATTACATTCTCGTAGAGCCTTATCGCAGCAGCTCTTAGCTCGAAAGGAACCTTAAGCTCTTCTAACCTATTCCAAAGGTTATTTCAACCTCACTTAAATATTTTATCTTTATTTATTAAAAATAACTTTGTATATATTTTTATTATATATAGTTACTTATTGAAAACACACTGAATTGCATACTTAAATGTGAATGGGGCTATTTGAAATAAAAAATGAGGCATTTCCAAGTAAATTTATAAAAATCAAGTTTCCAGATTGTGGTTCTCATCAAGTTACAAATTTTTTTACCAAGTTAGAAATTATATCAAACTTCAAAACAAACAAATTTAACCATACCCTCATTGTCACGTGGATGACTCGCATAGCCAATCTGTAATAACAAAATAATGGCCCAAAATAAGTGAGTTGTCATAAAAATAAATTAATAAACCTTTATTGAATGACATACTACATGTATATAAATAAAATTACAAAATATCAAGTTAACCGTATAGAAATTTTAACTTATAACAATTTTTCGCGATTTTATCAATTAACTACCATCCAATCAACCTGGCTTTATCATGATCTTTTTTAGAATGCGCCATATGAATGAACCTTTTTAATTTGCATATATATAATCCATGTTGGCATAAAAGTGCAAACACTCTCATGGGTTCTCTTGGTGTGATTATGTTCCATGGAAAAACATTTACTTTCTCAGTTTTGCGTCCATGGATATGCATGGCATCCATAGGCCCGTACTCCAACGTATTGTTAAATCAATTTTTTTATTTTTCAAGTAATTAGATTTAGTTTTCTTAAAATTTATATATTAGTGGAAAGAGAAAAAGAAAATGAATTTTTTGTCTATTTATTTTTAGGAAAGATGGTTAAAAGTATTTCTTACAATATAAAGAAAATAAAAATTTAAATAAACAAAGAATCGAATCTTATTATTATTATTGGCGCATTATGCAATCGTACTTGCGTTGGCTATGTTATAATATTGCGTTGACTATTTATTAATAAGCTTTGACTTGAAATTTAAATTTATAATTTTGCATTTGCAAAAGTTTTTTTTTTACATTTTTAATAAATTAAATGTAAAAAAACACATATTTATGTCCGATCTTTTCATAACATTAGACTTAGCTATCTCAACCTTGGATGCAACGTTCAGGTTTTGAGAGTATAATTAGAAATTACTTTTATGTTGTTTTTTTAAACTATTGGTTATGGTAATGATCAAGTGGTCACAACAAGGATCAACAATTTTAAATCTCCCAGGGATGTACAATGTTGGAAGTAAGGCTACTTTTAGGTGGATACATTGGCACTGGACAAAAATCATTTTTTTAGTTTTTGTTATTAATGTTAGGAATATAATGCGTGATCTCTTTTGGCCTTGTAACATAGCACTTCTAGTAGTGGAGCTCTTCTCAAAACAATACTAGACACAAATAAGCTTTAGTACCCTATAAGGCTACTTTCATCCCCAATTTCATATTATGCATTCAGATAAGGTCGCGACTAGTTATCAACTACTCTAATCACTTTTCCATGATAGGAAACAAACATTTCCCTTAACAAAATAAATAGGCCAAAGAAAAATGCAATACAAAAAACAAATACTCCTAAAGATTATCGCTATGTTCACATTAACAAAACAAGTGCACCAATCTCTTTCTAAATGGCCTTTTTCCCAATCTCATATTCCATTATCGCTACATGTTCTTCATTCTCAACCTTTATTTTAGTCTCTCCTCCTCTATACTAACTCTTGAGTAATCCCTCAAAAAAAAATTGGACATGCTAAATCATCATATACATGGTTTACTCACTAATTCCATGTAAATGTTGAATCATTTAGGATTATTTTTAACATTAAATAGATGTAAAAAAAATAGATGTACAAAATTAGATTAGTCACTTCGAAAATAAAGAATACACCGTAATATTATAAATGAAAATGAAGGTAGTATTAATTACACACCCCATAAAGCGTAGAGAGAGAGAGTGTATGAAATGATCGTCCCATAGATTGAAATGATGACTGCCTATGCGTCTTTGTATAGCATTATCACCATCATCTTCGGAATATACGGCTGTTCTTAAAGTCATGTTTATGGGAAGTGCCGCATATTTCCTTCCAGGAGTTGGGATTGTTCTAAGGAGAGGCTTAAGCTGATGATGAGTAAAACTTATCAACGATCTGCCGAGGCACAATTGGGAAGCCAGCGGTTGGACAGATGCATGAATAGCCATTCTATAGCTTGTGGTTCTTCCATTAAATGCAATGCAGCTTGAAAAATACCTTATCTTAAACCAAATTTGAAATTTATATTATTTGTAGTGATTTTATTGGTGGTCTAAAAATGTCAAGAACAGTCGGTTCTTTTTTAAAAACAAACCTCAGCTGGACTAATGTTGTACATTCTTTTAAGCGCCTTTTTCGCTTCACGTGCCAAGGGTATGTGATTTCATGAGATTATGTGGCGCTCATGTGATTTGAAACCGATTGTAGGTGAAAGGATTTTCTTACTTTCCGATAATGTCGCGGATTTTCTTGGCCCTTCAAAGTGAAATGGGACCCTGTCACCCTGCCCTTCAAATTTGACCCCTGCAAGCATCTTATTACTAGCATCTTATTAGTAATAAGATGCCGATTGTAGGTGAAAGGATTTTCTTACTTTCCGATAATGTCGCGGATTTTCTTGGCCCCCGATAATGTCGCCGTACGTACGGTCAATTGTGGTCGATTAATCGCATTACCTTATTATGATTAAATTTGTCAATATCGCAATTGAGACTCCCTTGTTGTTCTGAATCCTGATCATCCAGGTGGCACCGGGAAGCAAGAAAACCCTACTCTCAACGGCATGACATGACATCGATTCTATCACGTCTATAGTAATGAATTTGGAAGGTACTGTCATTATTTCAGATTTTGGTATCCACAACGGTGGTTACAGATTTTGAAAGCATAGGTATTATCATTATTCAAATTTTGTAATGCACAAATGCTGTTCAAGATTTTGAAATCTACCTAGGTAATGGAGTTTGGAAATATCTCATTATTCAGATTTTGAAATGCACAATGGGGTTGCAGATTTTGAAAGATACAATGACGTTTTGAAATTTTGAAATCTACATAGGTAATTGAATTTGAAACTTCTGTCATTTTTCGAGATTTTGAAATCTACAAGGCGGGGTTGGTGCATTCACATCATTAATGTGAATAGAGAAGCCTATTTTCCTTCCGTCTCAATTAATTAGGGTTTTTCGCTTTGTTATTTGGTTTTAGTTCGGGAAATCCTGAGTCTTGCATTCATATGGTTGCAATTTGGTTTTAGTCCGGGAAATCCTGAGTCTTGCATTCATATGGTTGCAGATTTTGAAATCTAATTTGGAAACATTTATCATTATTTGGATTTTGAAATACACAACGCCGGCTCCAGGTTTTGAAATCTACATAGGTAATTGAATTTGGAAACAGGCAAGCAAGCCATCCCCTCCATATTCAATTGACAATGCCCTGCCAGATCGCATTAGATGCCAGATCGCATTAGATCTTGTCATTTAAAGAGGCTGGTACAGGTCGAAATGAGAATCTTGAAGCTTGACTTTTTGCTGTAATTTAGTAATTCAATTCTGTTGGCGCCTATTTTTAGTCAGCTACCTTGCTTTAATGTTGCCTTATATTTTTATATTTAAGTCACTTGCATTTCATTTTCTTCCTATATAATCATATTTTCATTCCAAATTTTCCCACCTTTGAAAACATAAAGCCTTGTAAACTTCTATATTTTTTTTATTTAGTGCCTTTCATACCTAATTCACAAATTGACGGATCACAGTACACCAAAAATCTTTAAATTATTAATGAAAGCTTAAGTAGTTTTTATATCCAACACAAATAACTAAAATGGATTATGGAAGTCCACCAAAAATCTTCTAGATATTGGAAGAAAACTACAGATTTTTATATTTTTGTATTAATGTGAAGTATGGTGTTCCGAACTGTAAAGGTTTTATGAAATTTAAATAATACTGAACAAAGTTTTTATTAATAAAAAATAAATTTATTTTTTTATATAAAAAATAAATTTAGGTTTTATGAAATTTAAATAATACTGAACAAAGTTTTTATTAATAAAAAATAAATTTATTTTTTTATATAAAAAATAAATTTTTTAAATTAAATATTTATTAGAAAAAAATTGAAATTTATAATTTGATTTTATAATCTATTCGTTTGGAAGTGACAAGAGAATGTGAAAGCTCCCGTCATAACTTTAAACCCCTACTATTAAAGATGAAGTGACAACTTTAATAATTTATCTAAGTGACACGCTCAAGTCACCAAAGACTTCAAAAGCTGAACTTCAAACCACCTTTAAGACTTTAAGAGCTGATCTTCAAAACTTTATTAAAGAATCTGAATCATGAGCCCTCTTTCCTCTATTTTCCCAGTTGCATTTCTGCAGAGGTTAGATTTCGATGATGGATTTATGATATGATTTTAAAGATTATCAGTAAGCGCAATCAGTCGGAAAGATTTTTATAAACCAGTCCAGTCCAGTTAATTTCTAGTGTTTATTCAACTCTACTGAATGCTTGGAGACAATTTTACAGGCAACGGTTTATGCTGGGTTGGCTTCAGTGTGACAGAACTGAATCTCAATCTCTGAATTAAAATGGGTATTTCCAGCAGTACTTCCAGGACAGACTTCCAGCCGAATCCGGATGAGATTAGTAAGGCAGTTGTGCTCTCATCATTGGTTTACCTTGATAATGCAGAGAGGAAGACAGCTTTTAAAAGCCGTTACTCTAATATCGGATTGGAGAACATAGTAATGGCCCCTGACTTTATATTGGGAGAATGTAAGCAGAATAACAGTAGCACTTTGTTTGTTGCCTTCAGGTGGCGGTTTTGTATTCAAGATATGTTTTCTCTCAAAGTGGCAGGGATAAATGATTTTACTAAGAGCTATGGTACTGCAGTTGGCAAGGATGTTCGTGGTTTGTTTCACAATCAGCTTTTCCAGAGAACAACGGATTATCTTCCAAGTATGTCTTATTTTAATGATTTTAAAGCAGACAAGATAATATTTGCTGGCCATGGCTTGGCTGGGTCATTGGCACATCTTTTTCTAATATGTTACATGCTGAACACCCGGGAAGAGGCAAAAAGCCATATTTCTATTGCCTTTGGGTCGCCCAATTTCTGTGACAGTGATGCCAAGCTTTTCTGTGGAAAAACCATGGAACTGGATAAACGTATGTTTACACTTGTGAATGGTGCTGACCCTGTACCCTGGCTGTTGACGGGTATAAGAATCACTGCAACAAGCAATCAAGAGTCTGTGGAAAGCACAATGGCTGAGAAGCTATCTTCATGCTTGGACGGGCTGAACTCATGGTTAAACCCAGCGAATTCGAAGGAAAAGATAGAAATAAAAGCTAGTGTGCTAGAATCCCTAAATACTTTTGTGGAGGAAATTCAGAGTATAGATCACTCCAGATGTCCTCACTATATAGCTGTTGGAGCGTATTGTAAGGGAAAAGAATTGAACTCCGTCAATCCGGTTGCGGGTGTTAAATTAACGGATGTTAACGCCTGGAATTGTCACCGAGTTGAATGCTACGTTGAAGAGTTCAGCATTTCTATGAAAAAAGGGGAATGCCCGATCATACGCATTACTGAGGAGTCTGGTCCTTGTATAAATGCTTGCAGTTTCAATATTTACCATGGCCCAAAGAATCATGAAGGAGTAATAGCTATCAGAGGGTTTGCCTTGTCCAACAGAAAAGAATTGCGTGTGGTGCCGAATGTAGGACGTGGGTGGAAGGTTGAATGTTCAAATGATAGTAGCATTGTTCTAATTACGGATTTAAGCGAAACGGAAGTGTTTGCCATGCGTAATGGGAAAAATGATGACAATAGTGAACAGACACATCTCTCTCTGTATCTAAGGACTTACTTCGGCTCTATAGAGGCCGATGTACAGCTTGAAGACGCATGGAGGTATAGTTATGTTGCATATGCCTTCAACAGAGCCATGGGAAGACTGCTGTTAATGCAGCAGTTATCAGAGGATTTAACAGGAAGCGAGGAGTACAGGGAGGCTTATGGAGCTCTTGATTGTGTTTTCCGCGACAGATTAGATCTTTCTGAGAAAACTAAGTTAGAATATAGTGAGACTGTGAAATTACAGTTAACAGCACCTGTTGAGACGCTTGTTTCTAATAGTCTCGTTCAAAAATTCAAGGATGGGTACAATTTTGCAGGATCTGCTCAAGGTTTGGCAAGGAAATTTTATGTTGTTCTTTCTACATCTCTTTGGTCCTGTCCAGACAACCTTTGTCCTGTGATACCAGGTAATTCATGCATTTCAAGGTTTGCTAAACGAAATGAAAGCTCTTCTAATGAAAATAACTCATATGTCTATTGCATCTCTGATAACAAACTTAGAAAACTAAATTATCTGGATATTCTGAGAACCATATATTGCCTGCTGAGCGGCGACACTGAAGAATCAAAACATCAGCAGTCAGTAGATGCCATTTATTATGAGGAAAACATCTACAGGCATGTTCACACGAATGGCCCGAGGGTGAACAGAAGGCAAGGGCTACCGGAGGGTATTGTGACAGACATAACAGATAGAGCCTAGAAGATATATAAAATAATTGGGGCATGCAAATTATTAGAAGGCTTCAGAATGGTAGCATTCATAGGGCCTGAGAACGTTGGTAAGACTACTCTTATCAATTCAATCTTAGGCGAAAATGTTGGAGATGTGGGATTCACTACACACACTTCGGCTGCTACTCTTTACAGGTTCACTAATGATATATTTCTAGTTGATTTCCCTGGCACCGATGCGGGTGGAGAAAGAGCTGGTCTGTCCAAGGTTTGGGAATGTTATGAGAATTTCGCAGATTTGTGCATAGTGGTGGTTAATTTCGGGGGTGATACCTCTGGAGCTGCGGAGAAATTTGTCAGGATTGCTCGGTGGCGAATGTGTCAAAATGTGGTACTAGTTATCAACAGGGTAGACTCTATATTGAATGGCTCAAAGAAGTCTCCCGTATGGGTTGAGTACAGCCCGAGCAAAGTAAAGCAACTGAGAATGTCTTTTGCAGAAGGCTGTGGGTTACCCATAGAAAGAGTCTTTCTGTCGGTTTCAAGAGCGAGAGAAGAGCTGGAGGAAACGACTCGCCATCTACTAGATGAGCGACCAAGCATTATGATGAAGGAAGAAATCGCAAGGGAGTTGCGATCGCTGCTTTGTGGAACTCAAGCAACTTTTTTCTAATTTGTTCTGTTATATCAGGTCGCACCGCTAGTGCAAATATTGCAGACAATTTTAGAGATTGTGATTGTAAAGAACTTCATTCAATTTACCAACGCTGGTTGTCATAGACCAGATTTTGAGTTCTACCATCGTTGCTGCTTTTGAACTCTGAATAAATCTGTAAAGAATTTCAACTTCAGATCTGGTTTATGTTTTCTTCATAAAAGATGTTTGTTTCTGCTGCAACATGTCCATATTCCTATCTGTTTTGGTGTATTTTTAACAAATTTACAACGGAGTGAAAACAGTAAATAATGATTGTTAAAGGCGTTACATCACCTAAGCCACAAGCTAAACTTTTACTAGTACTTCTACTATATGTTAAAATTGGGCTAAAATTGTTGGAATTGATTTGTACCTACTTTTTATTAAAATTGAAAATTGGGTTGAAATTGTTAGAATTGTAATTTTAGAAGCATTATAAACATATTCACATTTGGTGTACTGAAATTTAGAACAATTCTAAAATTAAAAATATAGATATAGGTTCTCACCAAGTTATAATTAAAAGCTTCTTTAAACTAAATATATTTTGTTTTTTAAATACTTATTTTGGTTGTAAATAATATTTATACAAATAAATGAATGACTTTTTTATGTTTAATATTTAATATTTTATTAGAAATATTATATATCTGTAATTTGAATAATATAAAATTTTCTCCATTTATAGAATATTGATGTATATTTAATTAAAAATATTATATATAAGAAGTCTATTTCCCTATTTTATCCATACTAGATTTTTTGTAGGTATTATTTCTATATCGAATCATATTTATTCGAGCTAAAATTATGCTACTATGGTTGGAATTGCATAATTTGGTTGATCAAGCATAATTGAGAGTGCTGATTTTATTTTGATCTGTCGTTGGACAACAAGGCAACTTAATGAGTTGGTCCCTGCTTTGGCGGAAGCTATTAATCCTAGTTTGATCAAAGAAACAATTATGAAGGTTAGCATACGCTAGACACTAAACAACTGCAAATTTGATACACAATGCAATTACAGAAGAATGTGAGAGAGGAATTGATAACGGTGAAACCCCAAGGGTGAAAACTGTAGTGGTATTAAGCAGTCGTCGTGAGAGGTCAGTCTCCTTGGTATGTAAACAAAAGGGTGCAATGAGTCGAAATACTCATTTACATACACATAGGCTGAATGTAGGATGTGTTAGGAACAAATCGAGCCTTCTCTTCAGGGACTTGTCTTAATGCAATTAAGATTAGAGAACCAAAATCTCTTTCATCTTCGAGCTTACAATTATTTATACAATTATGAGGGACGCTTGGGTATCTACCTGTCACTTTTTAGTTACAAAAAAGATAATTACAAAGACACCGTGTCTTTTTCCCATTCACCATCTAGAAAAGATGAAGAGACATTGTTACCACGTCGATGGTTGTTCAGATGCCTTTCGACTACTCAAAATGTCGCTTGACATGTGTGGGAATCATCAAATACCATCGGCATGAATGATGACCTGTTGGGCATGTGTGCTAATTGATTAAGTTGTCGAATCGATCGATCCATTGGGACAGCTAGTTTGTCGATCCGACCAAGGAGTCGACTGGGACTAGGCACTAGTCAATGGATCCAGTTGAGCCTTGGGATGGATCAAACCTTCCTCCTTAAGGGGCAATGGTCCCCATCACCTGCTCATGTAGATGAGAAAACTTGAGCTTCAATTCACTTAGAGGATACACCTTTCCTTGAGATGGGAGTTTTTTTTATTTAACCACTTCAAAAAGGGAATTGTTCGTGTCCTTGTATGGTGTATTTGTTGTCAAACGATGGTGTCGACATCAAGGGGCTCTTGAACATTTGAATGGATGTCTTCTAAATCTATCGGTTGTAAGTTAATCTATTCTAATAATGGTGGAAAATATGGTCGGAGCAATTCCACATTGCATACTGGATGCAGACCCATGTATGGTGGAACACTGAGCTTACAAGCATTTTTCCCAATTTTCTCAAGAATTATGTAAGGACCATATTGTAAAAGTTTCAGCTTCGTGTGCAGGCCACTGAATCCTTCTTTATTAAGATGAAACTAGGCCTAATCCCTAATTTTGAATGAATGAGGAATACAATACTTATTGTGTTGGGCATTGGATATTTCATTAGCTTGTTGCAACATCTCCTGTGCTTGTTTCTAAATCTCACACACCTGATCCCTGAACTTGAGTGCCCTATTATTTTTTTTTTTCGTTCATGGTCAGTGTTGACCAAGCTAGTATGTTGGTTGACCAAGTTAATAGGAACTGAAGGTTGAAATCCATCGCATACATCAAATGGACTCTTTCCTATAGAAATGTTCTACGCTCAATTATAGCTATGATGGATGTATGGGAGACTTTCTTCCCGTGTTATATAATGCTTGTGGTTGTACATGCAAAGCAATTGTACCGCCATGTGATTCACAACTTCCATTTGTCCATCAGTCTAAGGATGGAACGTTGTCGACATAGATAATTGTGTGTTGAGTTGTTGCCATAGTGTCTTCCAAGATGTGATAACAAATCTGGAGTCACGGTCGGAGATGATTGAAGTCAGCAAGCCATGGTGATACTAAACATTCTTGAAAATGACTTGATCAATCTATTGGGCTATCGTGGGCTTCTTGCAAGGAATGAGGATAGCCATTTTGGAGAATCTATCACCCACTACTAGGATTGCATCATGCTAGTGTTAGGTAACAGGATATCCAATTAAATAATCCAAGGAAATAGATTTCCATGGTCAACTAGGAATGAGCAAGGGTGTATACAAACCCTATTGTCAGTTTGGTGGCTTAGCAGTAGCACAGACCGCATATGAATTGATGTACTTGTTGGCCTCTGTTTTGAAGGCCAATAGAAATACTCCTAAAGCACAACAAGTGTCTTCGCCACTCCAAAGTGTCATGCTGTTTTCTTATATGTGTATCCCAAATGAGATTTTTTTGGTGCTCACTAGAAGGTACACAATGTTGTCCTAGCTTGTAAAGGGATTTTCCCTTCACGTGGTAGTTGAGAATAATTGAATTTTCAATCTAGAGTTGTTGATACACTGTCGAAAAATGAGATGTTTCTTATATATAACGCCAAATCTGTCAAATCACAATTAAAAAATCCTGTGTAGTAATAACAATCATCGAGTCATTAACATTATAAAGTCACAAGAAACATGTAAAAGGTGGCTAACTGAATATTACAGACTAACGTCAAATATTACATTGATTGAAACAGGTGGTAAAGACACTCATCAGTGACTCCTGCGGTTAAATGTTATAATAAAACAAAATGCTAGACGTCGGTACCACAATTATTTTGTATATGTTATTTTCACCACCACAATTTTTCTTATATGTTATGAGTAGCACAATTATTGAATCATATGTTATGTTAGGTTATTTCAGTATCATAATTATTGAATCAATAATAGAGAGTTACTATATTTCAAATTATCATAGCTTTCGCACTTCCATGGTTCATACTGCAAGATTGGAATTTGGATTCATTTTTGCTGATCGCATAATTGTTTTTTTATTATTATTATATGTTTTTGGTTCTTATACTCTCTATCATATAACGTTTTATCTCAAATTGTGACATTCAATCTTGTAATCTAATTTTAATCTTAAACACGCTCTCTCACTAAAATATTTGAAAATTTAACCCTGTAAGTCAATTCTTCTCTCATATTCTGTAATTTGTGAAACGGTAGCCACTGTGAAATTTGGGACTTTTAATTTTTGCGATGGATAGACTAACCTTAACCTTGTAAGTCAATTCTTCTCTCATATTCTGTAATCTGTGAAACGATAGCCACTGTGAAATTTGGGACTTTTAATTTTTGAGATGGATATACTAACCTTAACCTTGTAAGTCAATTCTTCTCTCATATTCTGTAATCTGTGAAACGGTAGCCACTGTGAAATTTGGGACTTTTAATTTTTGAAATGGATATACTAACCAAGGGCACTACTTGGTAGTGTTTATTAATCAACTTTAGTTTCATAATTACTCATCCATGAAATAACATATTTAAACAAGTAGCATAACTTCCAAACTTGATGAGGAAAAACGAGTTGTTAATATATATTTTTGGAGCATGAACATTCAAGCCTTTGATATTGTCGGTCATAATGATCGGCAATACATGTAAGAACAGAATTAAATTTGATTTTTCAAACATAATTGTAATCCATGATGATAAAAAATTAAAATTAAAAAGAAATTAAAAACTTCAAAAATTATTTTAAAAAATATAATTTTCCATTCAAGAATAGCCTTAAAAAGGGGGAAAATGTCACATGTTTATAATTATACAATGTTGTTAGGCAATAAACTTATGGATAGCAATCGTCCAATGAATTTGAAAACAAAAATAAAAGCAACAAAAAAAAATTGAAACGAAAAATGCCCATTGAAAGCTTTGGTTATTCAATTCACAAAAAAAATAGAAGGAAGAATAACCATTTCTTTACTTTGTTCTTAAGCACTGAAATCATGAACAAAATATAGACTACCAAAATTACAAATTCAAAAAGTAAAACATGAAAAAGCCAAAAAAAACAAGTTGAAGCGAAGAACAAAAACTAAGTGCCCAAAAGAAAGAATGAAAAAGATGTCATGAAACATTTTATTTAGGAATAAAATCATTAATGAAACATGTCAAATACATTTACAAAACTAAAAGGAAAATGCTATAGGATATTATTCAAAAACAATATTATGAACGAAGACATGATTTCCCAAATCACAAAACACAAATGTAATGCAAGGATGGCATATCCTCATTGTTTTTATGCGAAAAAAATATAAATAAAAATTGATTAACAAAAGCACGTAATCCAAATGGGAAAAATGACCTAATGGAAATAAAGTTGCGAAGTAAAATCCAATGATTCAAATTACAAAGTCAAATTTAAAATGTTATTTACAAAATGTGTTTCTTGGGCAAAAAATTATGGTGAAATATTAACCTCTCAAATCTCAACATTATATGCCTAAAATGTCACTCTCCTTCTATGTCAAAAAAAATAAAAAAATAAAATAAGAGACTTTTAAGTGTTTTCAAACTAAAAGATATCGTGTGAGGCACTCCATGGGATCCAATCTACTCTTAAGGTCGAGGACTACATCACTTCCCATACAATAATCTTAGTGCATTTTCCATGGAATATCGATATTATTGGATGTGCATATGATTTTCATCCCAAATTATCAAATCACAAAGCTTGAAATACGAATATATCTTTTTCTTAGAGAACAAAATAAATGCAATAATGGTTCGGACTCTTAGATTAAACAAACTGCAATTAATATGGTTTAATGTTGCAAGTACTTAAACTCTAGTAATAGAATCATGTTCACTGCTAGTTACAGCTCCAAAGTGTGAATGTTGTGATTTGATTCGATCACTTCCACTCCAAGAAGTTTCCATCACCCTGATTTAATGACAAAACAAAGGAATTGAGGGAAAATGCATACGATTTTTTAAATTCAAGAATGGGCGTGAAAGGGGTAAGTTCTGTAGATGAAGACTTAAATGTTGCATCCTCATGTCTCTTATTATGTATCTTGCTACATGATCCAAGAGGATCTTAAAAGACCAAAACTTCAAATTCCCCAAATTAAAAAAAGGATAGCATCATGTTGAATATCTCATCTAATCAATTCCAACGATATGAACGACCCATCAAATGAAGGTTGTATGTAAAAGTTATAGCCTCCTGAAGTTTTCAAGAAACAACAAAAATATGGGTAAGCTACACAAACCATACTATCGACGCGAAAGCATGTATTTCTCACGCTAGCAAGACACATGGAAACACTGTAATGTCCCAAATTTTACATTATGTCACAATGACCAAATCACATTTTCCATATTCATGAAATTTTTCAAAGGGATGCCAAAAGTCAAATAATTGCCAAGGTGGAAAATCAATAGTTTCCTAGCTTGGGGGTGGAAGCTTTGAGATTTGGAATAAGGGGGATAATAAATGATATTTAGACATTAGAAGGGGATAAATATTTAATAATTTATCTTATTAAATGAATACGAGAGAAAATGGAAGTGGCAATGGAGCATGAAGACACATGGAGACTACGGGGCCCACACTAGCTAGAATTCCTATGTTAAATGGTATCTTTCTCTTGCAAATTTGAATATATGGGAAGTCTAATGTTTTTGTATGGATTATAATGTTAATATAATTGTCCATATACTTCATAGGTTGAAATTGGGATGAATTGTAACTTACATGGGAGAGAAAGAGCCAAATGGGAGTTTCATGGATACTTGGTTAGATTCCCCTTACATTTATGGCATCTATGACACCAATGATGGAGATTCTATGACAGTTGTGACACAAGTTAGATCTGAAGGTTGACATATTGACATAATGACATGTTAGGACTAAATAGATCATCTTAGAGGTCGAAATTCGGAGTTGGAGAAGGCCAGGAGGCTCCTACTCAAATTTGGGAGAAGAGGGAAGGTGAAGAGAGAGGCCACATGGCATAGCATGAGCGGCCACACCAATTCGACTTGGATTTGGTTTATGGATGGATTTGGAACCTTAGAATACTAATAATGTTTATAAAATATAGGGATCAGCCATGATAAGAAACTTTTGCTCATTTGTGAATTGTGAGAGCTAGTGGATGACTAGTTTTCTTGCTTAAGCCAATTTTGAGGGTGAAAGATTCCCATCCTAGTTGGTGTTTGGAAATGCCACTAAGGTATTTCATGGAGATTTAGTGGAGTCTTATTTGCAGGTGTAAGCTACAGGAAATAATGTGGATTCTTCTATTGCAGCACTCTCTCTCAACTAGTTTCAGTTTTCACACCATATTCATGCCAATGGAGGGATTGCGCTTTGGGTGAGCTATTGATCTCTTTGGGGAAGATTATAATGCTCATTATCTTATGTTCTGATGTATATGTTCTGTATTTCATGTTTATAATACTCTCAGGTCGAAATACCCAAAAGAATTCATGTAAAAATGTTGAACAATCAAGAAATAGTGTCATTTCCCCACTATCTTGTTGTGAACCATTGTAATGCTGATGATTTCGAATTGGGGGAGCATTTCATTGTAAATTTATGATTGGAATCAGTTCAATATTCTCTTTATTTATTCTTAGAAAGTTTCAGGTCGAAATTCCCAAGATTTGCATGTCAAAATGACTTTTAATGAGCAAACAATGACCATTTCCACTCCATTTTGATATATGCCATGGTAATGCTTATTATTTCTAATGGAGGAATGTATCTCTGATAAATGTATGATGGATGGACTGTAATTAATGTTTATTTCAAGTCTCATGTTCAGTACTTAAGCATTGGAAGCCATTTTACTCATTTTTATTGCATTGGGAGAAGATTTGGTGCATTTTCCCTAAGGGTCGAAATTGTGACTTGGGAGTTGTTTTGGAAAGAGTCATAACAGACTGTATAAACTGAACCATGATGCCTATGAGACTTTGAAAAGGTCCCTTACACATAACCAACCTCTATTAATAAATTCAAGTGACTTTGGGATCATTTGTGAAGCCATTTCCGGCAATTACCCAGGGGGAATTGGAGCCCCAATTTGTTAGTAAAGACTCCTACTTTGAACAGAACATTAAACAAGTTTGCAGAAGTAATTGGGAGGTCAAAAAACATACATGAGCATGATATTTAAGTTATATTATCATTCATGTACCTTCAGACAAAATTTGGAAGCATTTGGGTCAATTTGGAGGTCTAGACATTAAAACTAGTCAAGAGCCAAAATTGTGAAAAAATTGGAAAATTGGGCATTTTAATAAAATTCCAAAAAGGGGACATTACAAACACGAAAGCATGACACGTTTCATTCATATTTGGCCTTTATAGGGTACATTTAAACCAATACAAATTGTGCCAACTGGCACCACTACAAGGGTCACATGTGGCACCTATACATCTCAGTTTGTAGTCTGTATGATGATGTGGCATCATCCGAGTACACCACATGGAAGGCCATATGTTGATCAGGTAGGTGACATGAAATCTAGTTGGCATGTTGGCTGATGTGGTCCAATTGTTGAATGACATGTGGCACTTAGTTGGTGATGTGGCATTGCATGGCAGGTGACATGACATCTAGTTGGCATATTGGGCCTTGGCTGACGTGGTCCAATTATTGAATGACATGTGGCACTTGGCTGATGATTTGGAATCGCATGGCACACAGATGGACCAATGCAAGGCCACCACGTGGAATCACCCGTGTGGCTAAGTTCGGTTCAACCAATTTCCAAAATAATTTGTGAGGCTGATAGGATTTTAACCCCTGACCTTCAACTCCATGCTCCAACAACTTAATCGCTATACCACTGCAACCACTTGAGAATGACAATGGTGGAATATTATTTTATCTTTATTGAAGAGTTTTTGTGGCAGTAAGCTAAACTCCAGACCATTTGCACCTAAAATCCGGTGAGTTTTCAGGCCAAAATCCGACGAAAATTATTTAAAAGGTAGTTTTTAGTAATTGGAATTACATAATATGGGTGCCCCAAGGGTAATCGATGGTCTTGAATCCATTTTTGCAATAAAAATTTGCAATTTTAACACTAGAAATTTCATTTTCAACAATAAATCATGTTATCGTATTCCGACCAAACTTACCTAAAAAGGTGCAAATGGTATAGAGATTAGGCAACTCCGTTTTTGTGGGCACAAAAAGGGCCAGGGCTAAGCCCTGGACCATGGTTCTAAGATGGCGGGAGAATTTGAGGGCTATGATTCCGCCCTCATAAAATTTGAACACAGGATAACACATGATCAAGGGAGTCCAATTCCACCATTATTATAACCATATGCCACGAATGGGGTGGAATGATATGATTGTTATAACCGTATGTCATATGGTTAGCGCCCCCATGGAATTAGCATGTGCTAATTTTGAACTTTGGTTAAATTTTAAAAAAATGGTTTTTATATGGATTTTGTTTTATATGCCATAACAAACTTTAGTGGATTCCAACGAATAGCATATGGTTGGGCATAGGTGGTTAGGTCACAAATTGTGGAGGAGACCATGTTTTTTTAGACCATGGTTATCATTTTTATGACATGTAACTAAATTTTGGGGATTGTTAGTTTTTCAACATTTTAAGCTAGCATTATGAACTTAGGATCTTTTCACTGAGAGAATAACAAGCACAGCAATAAAACATAAGCACATCACAAGAGACAAGAGACACAAAGAGATTTTCCTCGAGGAAACCATAAAGGAGAAAACCTCGCAACTTCCTCTAAGATAAAATCAGCACCAAAATAGTAAGAGATCTCCCAACAGCAGTGGCCTTCTAGTCCCAGTATATTTCCTCCTCCACAAGTGCGCCTTACTTAAGAGAGTGAATGATGTGTGTACAAGTGTTAAATAGAGAGACTCTCACTCTCTATTTATATTCATCTGTTCACTTGAATTGCATTTTCACACGTAGGCTCAACCTAACAATTACTACTCGAGCCTACACCTTAATTAGTGTATAATAACTCAAGTGCCCCGAAACTGTGGGGACTTACCTAATGACTTGATATGAATTATTTACATTATTAATCTTCCCGATCGGAACATCGGGGCATGATCACATGACTCAAATACATAATACAAACATCCCGGAATAAACATCAGGTTACAATACATAAGATACATAGAAGAATACATTCCGAAGTTACATATACATCAATAGGGATTTGTAATGCCATATCGAGGGAAGTATCCAAATGTGATAACCCAATTATGTACAATTTGATTTAGCCATTTTAAGAGGGAAAAATTACATTTTGGACCAATGTCATTAAGAGCTAACTAAGACGCTATGTTTGGGTTCAAATGGTTTATGCCCAAGGACGAAGAGCTCAAGCTATTTAATCCCAAACATTTGCAATGTAAGGGGCATTGGGTCTTGGAATGAAATTACAAGGGAGAGCTTGTGAGAGCTCAACTTTGAGTTCCATTTGTGAGAGAGGCTAGAAGACTCCATTTTTGAGGTTTCATTGAGAGGACTTCACATTTCATGTTAAATTTGTTCTGTTAGGAGGATTTATTTGAAAGAGAGACTCCATGTTGTTTTGGAGGTCATGCATTATACTTTGATCATGTTTGGAAGAACATGGTTTTTCATAAGGATCTAGGCTCGTTGAATGAAGTTGTTGAGTAAACATGATGTATATGTTAAGGTTCATATGCTAAACTAGTATTCAATTCAAAATCATAGTAGTAGCATATCCAGAATCACTGATAGAAACACAATCACAAGATAGACACGGTATTTATCCTAGGAAACCCTCAAGGGGAAGAAAACCCAACAAAACTTCCTCTATATAAGATGTATAAAAGACAACCACAAAAACAGGTGTTCTCCTCCTTCTGTTTTGTCTCTCTCTCTCTCTCCCTCCTATGCACTACTTAAGTGAGTGAGTGTGTGTCAAAATAAGAAGCACAACTCCTCTATTTATACACATTGAGCCAACTGACTTTTACCATAATCAAGTCGGCCCCACTAAACTGTTTGGGCTGACTTCACCTAGGAAGACTCAAAACAATATATTATATTATTCATTAGCATACTAATGACCCGAATTACAATGGAGGATTTACCTCATGACTCTACAATGACCAAATACAATAGTAACACCCCATCAGAGGAATAATAACATCTCCCTTGGGTTACATCAGTACAATACATTTAGAATATCCTTTGAAGTTACAATATTTCAACACTCCCCCTTAATGAGAAGGTTATTCTACTGACAAGATCATCATAGAATATAGGAGAACAGAGAGACAATACTTTCAAAAGTACATCGAGGTAATACATCTATATGTCATAGGAAGTTTTCACAATCAATAACTAGAACAATTACTCTTCATCTTCTGCATCAAACGATCACTTGATCCTTTTGGAGCAACGCTTCAACCTTTTGATCCTTCATAGCGACACTTCAATCTTCTGATCCTTTGTAGTAATTTGATCCTTCGTAGTAGCCTTTCGATATTTTCAATCCCTTGTAGCATTACTTTGATCCTTTTGACCCTTTTACAGCAACACTTTGATCCTTTCGACCCTTTGTAGCAACACTTTGATCTTCTCGATCCTTTGAAGTTGCACTTAGATCTACTTGACCCTTCGCTTGTGTACTTTGATCTACTTGATCCTTCACCACCACACTACATGTAGTACACATGATCTATTTGTGGGATGATCAATCTCGATAACTTTAGGACGTAATTCCAAGGGTGATGCAATCCTCCATCAGCATGATCCATGAAATCAATCATCTGAATCGTCTACAACTAAATGTAGATCTCGACCGCACCCAGTGTCGGCCCTATTGTCCATGAGGACTCATCGTAGACCATCCATACCACATAGGTTAGGACCACTCCCAAGTGAATGTTATACTACTGTACCTACACTTACAAGTAGGAATACTCTTCCAAGAAAGAGTATCATCCGCAGAGCAAATATTGACTACATAAAAAATGTCAACCCATCATAGAACATCCATACCAAAAAAGTTAGGACCACTCCCAAGTGAGTGTTATACTATGACGTTTGTGAGGACTCATCATAGAGCATCCATACCACTGAGGTTAGGACCACTCCTAAGCGAGTTTTATTCTTGGCATCTACATATGAATGTAGGCATACTCTCCATACAAGAGTGTCTGCAAACAAGATCTCGACTACATACAAAATGTCAGTCTTGTCGTCTGTGAGGACTCATCGTAGAGCATCCATACCACAAAGGTTAGGACCACTCCTGAGCGAGTGTTATTCTACGGTATCCACAACTGAATGTGGGTACTCTCCATCCAAGAGTAACATCTGCAGGGCCATCCTTAGCCAGTAAGGACCACTCTCATGCACAAAGTGTTAATCTGCCATCCTCAAGAGAGGATACTATCGTCTAGAAGTAAATGTCAGAACTCCATCATCACTGTCATCCATCATCAATGTCAGTCTCATCATTACTCCCCCTTTCTTGGGAATTTTCATATTATTAACCTGATCCCCCTTTGTCCGAGGAGGGTTCATGTCTTCGACCTGGTCTTCCTTTTCGAAGAAGGGTCCATATCTTCATCATATATAGTCCCATCATTGTTCCTCCTTGTATAAAGTCTTTTCTAACTACACCAATCTTGTCATGGAAATATTCAAACTTCACTCGAGATAGAGGCTTGGTTAGTACATCAACAACTTGCTCATTGGTACTCACATATTGGAGCTTGATATATCCCTTATATAAAATTATCAGATTTCTATGTGCTTTTATTTGTCATGGAACACTAGATTCTTTGTCATCTTTATACAACTTTGGTTGTCACAGAGAATTACGGTGGTGTCCAAATCCATGTCAAATAATCTTGACATCAAATTTTGAATCCATATTGTTTCACAAGAAGCGGAGCAATCTGCAATGTACTCTACTTCAGCTATACTGAGAGAAACACTAAACTGTTTCTTACTAAACCATGAGATCATGGAGGATCCCATAAAATAACATCCACTTGAGGTGCTCTTCCTGTCTGCGGCACTTCCTTCCCAATCTGAATCTGTATATCCATACAATTTGTATTCATGATCTCTCCCATAGTAAGGTCCCAAATCAACCGTACCTTTTAGGTGCCTCCTCATATACTTTGCAACTATCGAGTGAACCCATATAGGTTTAACTAGATACTAACTCAAGGTGTTCACAAAAAAGAATATATCTGGCCTTGTGTTCATTAGATTCATTCATGACCCAATAATCTGTCTTTAGTGAGTCA
This sequence comes from Pseudotsuga menziesii, assembly GCA_001517045.1. Lineage (NCBI taxonomy): Eukaryota > Viridiplantae > Streptophyta > Pinopsida > Pinales > Pinaceae > Pseudotsuga > Pseudotsuga menziesii. Next base: position 125,302 of record LPNX010501229.1, read on the forward strand.
TTTCCACTAATTATGATGTCTCATCAAACAATAGTTTCAGGTTGGTGTCCATGGGTGTGGCCATGGATTTACAATCCAACATATCAAATATTTTCAATATTTCTATTGCATACCTTCCCTAATTTAGAAAGAATCCTTTTGGGATCTGCCACACTTCTAGACTTAGGAAATAATGCATCAAGCCAAGATCTTTCATATCGAATTCTTCAGCTAGATTCTTCTTGCAATCCTTGATATGTTTCTCATTTCCAGACAGAAATAGATCATCCACATACAAGAATAGTATGACTGGTTCATCATCCATAATCTTCATATAAATATTAGGATTAGGTTTACTTTTGGTAAAGCCCATTCTTGTCAAGAAGCTATCTGTTATGCCATACCAAGCTCTAGGAGCTTGCTTCGGTCCATACATGACCCTTTTCAACTTGCATACATGAGGTGCTCTATCTTCAAATTCAAATCCTTATGGTTGTTCGATAGTAAACCTCTTCCTCAATCACACCATTAAGGAAGGTTGTCTTTACATCCATTTGGTGTAAGTCCCACTTCATCATGGAGGAAAGTGCTATGATAGTTTTGATGGAAGTGTACCTTGCTACTGGAGGAAATTTCTTTGCATAATCGATCCCCTCTTTCTAAGAGAATCCTCTAGCCACAAATATTGCTTTTTACTTTTCAATACTTTAATCAACAACATGTTTTATCTTGTAGATCCATTTCGAAGATACCACACTCTTTTTTTCTGTTTTGGGAACAATATCCCAAGCATCATTCTTCATGATTGATTGGTATTCTTCCATCCTTGCTTCAACCCATTCTTTCTTCTGTGCAACTTCCTCATAGCCAGTGGTTCTTGATTTACAAGGTCACAAATCAAAGCTACGTAACTGGAATATGGCTTTGATATTTTGTTGGCTCTTGTGGAGCCTTTGGGCACTCGATATCTTTTTGCTTCTTGTATGATTTCTCTTACCCAAGTAGGTTTTCTCTTTCAAGAGATATCCATAGTAGGGGGCTCCTTAGGTTCTAGCATGTCATGATCTTCTAATGCTACTATTTCAAGAGATGTTTCAGATTCTATCCTTCTAGGAGGTACATCCTCTTCATGTACTTCTTCAAGTTGACACCTTCTAGAATTCTTAAGAGCTGTATCTTCATCAAATGTTACATCCCTACTAATATCGATATGATGGAATCTTGAAATGTATATCCTAAATCCTTTGGAGACTTCACAGTATCCTACAAATATTCCCTTCTTTCCAAAAGGATCCAGTTTGGTTCTCTTCTCTTTCAGAATATGTACATATACTGGGAAGCCAAATAGCTCGAGATGGATTACTTCGGGTTTCTTTCTGGTATACATATCTTCAGGAGTCTTGAATCCAAGATCACTATGAGATAATATATTTTGCACATATACGGATGTTCTTGCTGCTTCATCCCATAGATGCATAGGGAGGTTTTGGTCACGAATCATAGTCTTCACTGCTTCCATGATAGTTCTATTCTTTCTTTCTGCAACACCATTCTGTTGGGGATTATAGGGAGTGGTTAGTTCCCTCTTGATTCCTGCCTCCTTATAGAATGCTTCAAATTCTTTTGAAGTGTATTCTCCACCATTATCTGATCTCAGTGTCTTTATTCTCTTTTTTGAGTTGTTCTCTATCAAGGCTTTGAAATCCTTGAATTTCTCAAACACTTCACTCTTATTCTTGAAGAACTATATCCAAGTATTTCTTGAACAGTCATCAATAAATGTGACATAGTACTCATATCCACTCAAATATGTGGAGGGAATAATACCACATACATCGGAATGAATTAGTTCCAACATACCTTTGGTCTTTGTTTCACTTTTCGGAAAGGGATTCTTGATGTTCTTTCCCTTTGCACATCCCTTGCAAGTTCCCTCATGTTCGATCTTCATATCTGGTAACCCAGTTACCACCTTGCTCACATAGGGAAATTCTTTGTAATTGATGTGAGCAAGTCTCCTATGCCACAGTTCACTTGAGCTGTTAGTCTCATGGACAAGGGTTGTCTCTGGATATCCTTTGAGTTTGTACAGTCCTCCTTCTTCTTCTCCAGTGACTACAACATCTTCAAGTGTATTTCCTTTGGACCACATAAGTACTTGTATATCTATAAAAGCAACTATTTATCCTTTCTTATCTAGAGCATAGATGGAAAGTAGGTTCTTTTTCAAACCTGGTACATACAATACTTTCTTCATCTTCATGGAAGTCCCAGAGTCAAGCTTGTAGCTTGACTCAACAATACCTTTGATGGGATATTGATAGTCATCTCCCAATGATACCTTCTAGGGAGAATTCTTCTCTTCAAGTCTTGATAGAGTTTTCTTCTTCCCTATCATGTGCTTAGAGGTACCACTATCAATAATCCATGTGTCTTCTCCAAGTGTTACAGACCCAGAGAGTGCAGAGAATAACACATATTCTTCTACATCTTCACCTCTAGTTTTATTTCGAGGTCTTTCTTCTTCATCATCCTCATATTCAGCTAAATGAGAATGATGTATTTTGTTGTTATTGTTCTTCTTTGGTGATGGACATTCTCTAGCAATATGTCCTATCTTATGACAGTTTTAGCATTGATACTTTGAGTAATCCTTCTTCTTCTTCTCGAATTTCTTCTTTGAAGGCTTATGATTATGCTTCTTGAAGTTTGATTGTTTTCTTCCTTTTGTATGGGTAGCTAGGGCCTGATCATCTTCTATGAGGAGAGATTATCTATTGGCTACTCTACCTTGTTCTTGTATGCAATCTTCCCATACTATGTCAAAATTCATACTTTCTTTTCTGGCACACAGAGTTTGAATGAATGAGTCCCAAGGTCTAGTGAGACCATTGAGAGCAGCCATAACTAGTTCATCCTCATCAAGGGTGTCTCCAATAGCAATTAGTTTCTCTTTGAACTAGGAGACCCTTCTGAAGTAATCTTGAATAGATTCTCCTTTTCTCATCTTGGTGCCCTTTAGTTAAGCTCTCAGATTCATCTTTTTGTTGATGTTCCTTCCCTCATACATTATGGAAAGTGCATCATACATTTGATTAGACTTAACAATAGTATTCTTTGTAAAAAAATTGTAATTAGCAAATTTCATTTATTTTACTGTAGTTTTAAATGCAAGTTTAGTGTAGAATAATTTCAATTATAAGTAATAATTCATTTTAAGATTGAATTGAACAGTGAACTCTATAATGATATAAAAATCATTAAAACTCATGTTAATGAAATCTATTAATTTGATAAAAGCATTGAAATATTAAATGAGAAATCAATTGCCAAGTTCACTTTCTGAGGCATGTTCTGTTTTTTGTGTCATTACATAGTTTTTTGTTTACTTAATTTTGTTTCTGAATCATATTAGAATGAGTGGTTTTATTAGCTATTTTCATTTGCAAGGATATGCTTTAGAGGTAGGATTGTATTGAAGTCAATTTGAACATTATTTCATTGTTGCAATTATGTTAAAGCTTGAAATTTGAATGCTTTGTAGATTTTAGAATTGATTGTATTTAGTTAGCATTAGAATCTCAAATATGAATTGAATTAATGATCACTAGATTAAGAATATTAGTATTAAACATTTAGAATGATTTCTAGATTAGATTAGATCAGAATAAGCTTTAATCTTGCACATACAGTGCTTGTACCTCAAAGATTACCTTCCTGGGTTGACAATTAAGTGTTAAATTAGATAGTGCATATTTTACTCAACATTTTGGCGACGTTGTCGAGGAGGTGTTAAAGGGATTGGATTCTAGGTAAATAGGGGTAGATAGGTTGCATTTACATTACACAACAAGGGGGAGGGGAAAACGGTAAGACAAGAGGTAAGAACCTGCGCATCCACTATAGTGGGGTGCCCCAAAGCCTTGTTGTTCCTTTTTCGCACAAGTGTGTTTACTTCACGCAAAGTTTGGTTTACTTCTCTTAAGTGTACTTTTTGCAAACATAGTTAGTTTAATTTCTCATAGTTAGGTGTACTTTTATTTCTGCAAACGTAGATAGTTTATTTTTCCTTAGTTTAATTTCATGCACGTATGCTTTTATTATGAAAATTTATGTAGTTTACTTTTTTACAATTTATTCTTATGCAAGTGTGGTTTTCTGTCTATATGAGTGTGTTGTGTTTAAATCACAAATTTGTTTTATTAGTAGATAGTTTCTCAAAAACACATAATTTTTTTTTTTGGGTACTGTAAGAACCCGAGGGACTAATCCTTGTGTGAAGTAAGACCTACCAACCAACAAAATGGACTCAAATGTGCTCATTAGTATGAGAGAAGTCTCTCGAATCCTAGAAAAACCTAGAGTCTCGAAGGCTCTACAGAAGAGCAGATCCTGACAGAAGTTGAAATTTTATCAACTACTCATGAAATGACAAATGAACCAAAATCCCAAGAACTAAAAAATGATCTTCTTTAAATAAATGCAGAAGAAGATGACATATTGGGGATTACATCCGAAGGAGAGTAGCTAGAAATCAAAGATTTCTTGATATACATGACAACATATCCATCATGTGCTCAAACAACTGCTCAACTAGAAGAAGACGGTCTGTATGACATAGTGAAGGAAGGTGAGTACCAAGACTACATCGAAAGATGGTTTCAGGAGTGTTGGTAGTCAGCAACAACCCCTTCATTTTTTCTGTTGTGATGAAAATGAACAGTTCTCTTCTATGATTAATTTTTAAAAAATATTATAAAAGAGTGCCTTCAAAATATTCGATTCTGAAGGTACTCTCAATTATAGAAGAGTTAAGAGTCGTATTAGAAATTTATGAAAATACTTTCATAAATTTGACAAATTAGCAGTTGTCAATCTTGTAAATTTTATATATGATCAATTATATCATTATTAATTCATCCGATTATATATATTGATTTAGGAGATTTAAGGTATAATATGCTAATTAGTTTTCGAATTAAAATGAAGATACATTTTAAATTTGTTTAAAACTTGGTTTTGATAAGATATTTATTATCATAAGTTTATGAAATCCTTATAACTAAGGGTGATTTATTAATTAAAATATTTTCATTAAACCTAAGGTTTAGATTTCACATATAACTCAATCTTTTAATATCATATCATTGCTTTGTAAAATTGTACATATATATCATAAAATAGCTAGAGTGCAAACGTATGTATATTATTTCGAAATTTTCATTTGTCACATAAATATAATCATAATAGTTTTATGAGCTTTGTATCCTATCACATTTTGTTTTGAGACATAAGTGATTAGGATTTCATAAAGTATTTAAAACTATATTTTGAAATAAATTACATGTATATATATGGTTTGGGTGTGAATGGTGATGGCTATTTAGTTGTAATTTGGAACATTATGGATTATTATGACAACTCCACATCATCATGTTTATGAACACGATTGCCTTCCACGTGTAATTCTGGGTTATTATCAATTGATAGTTATGATTAAGGTACAGGATTCGTATGGGTAAATTGATAACTCCTGTTTACAAGGATCACTGCATAATGATTGAATTCATATTGGCATGAGGATTTGGTTTAATTGTTAACACCTATCGATTTAATTGAAAGCTGTGAGTTTAATGACGAAATCGTATCAGTGGAATTCAATTCCATAAATGACTGATAGCCATTACTATTCATGATGATTGTACGAGTCCATCATTCCAGACTGGGTGTTGTTAATGTTTTGATTTATAATCCCTGAATTGAATGATTTCTGATATGAAGGATTAGTTAGATACTATTTTCTGAAAAATTCAGTTAGTCGTGGCTAGTCTGTCCATTTACCACAGCGAAAAACACTGGTTGTTGTTCTCATCATTTCCAAATTTGGTTAACATGGCCCAAATTGAGGTTCTCGTTTCTGTCACGTATGAATCAATTGAGGATTTAACATTTCTCATAATGCCTTTTACTTGGGTGCCTATTCCTTCGATTTTCACGACTTCATTTGTTTCAACCCATAACCAGAGTTGCAGTGAGGAAACAATGGCTCCTCTCAGCCGATTTGAAATTTCAGGGCCTGAGCTGGTCGAAGCCGATGAGAAAGTCGCTCTACTGTTCGAAAATATTGGGTGGGGTTAGTCTTTCAAATGTTTTAGTGGTCATAACGCAGAGGTTACCAAACAATTTGCTATGATTTTTAGGGAAAATGTAGCTCAGATTGGGGATGTTAAGTTTATAATTGATGAGGATAAGATTGCAGAAGCTACGAAGCTTCCTCAAACTGGAGAACATTGGTTTAAAGGAGGAAAGGTTGATAAGAACAAATGTCGGTCATTACTGTTACCCTTACCTGCCAATGCAAAGTTGAATATTGGGGTTTCAGTTGAATTTTTAAAACCAAAATGGCGAGCGTTTCATGAAATCCTAGTCAGGTATGTATCTTGTGATGGCTGATTCTCTCATTTGCATTATTATCATTTGCGATTAATGTTAGCATTGAAAGGTTGTAAGCTCAATCTTCCATTTTACTTACTGCAAAGTCTGAAGAAAATGGCACATTCAGTGCAAAGTACCATAGGAAATTATGATAGGAGTCTATTCCACCATGGTCTTATTAAAATTTTAATACAGAATCAGTTGTCTCTTAGCTGTAAATCTTGGGATGAGTTTTTGGTTGAAAATAAACTAGGGTCAACACAGTATTGGCCAAACCCTTTCCCTAAAACTCGTAGGAAGTGTAAAGCTCCAGCAAAATCTGAAGTTGATGATATTCATAAGGCTGAGTTAAGGGATAATAAACTACAGGAAGCAAGTCCACTTATAGGTACTTGTATTAGTAATGATGGAATCAAGAAGGTCGATCCCTGTCATGTTGAGACAAACATGGACCAATCCCTATCTGACAAATGCTTTAGTACACCTACAAGGTGGCTGGTAGATTGACAAAAAATGAAGATGTTGATGCTGTTAATCATGAAAACCCCTTTGAGTTATGTTCTCCTAAAAAACTTGGTGATGAATCCATGCGAAAACTTGAACAGTTAGCGCAGGTTTGTTGTGACAAAGGGGGTTTTGAGCCAAAAGGTCTTGTGTTCGTTCGTACACAAAGAGTCACTAGAAGCATGAATACAATAACTACAGCCTATGTTCTTGCAACCACTCAACAGAATGCTCAGCCAGTTATTGTCCATCTTGAGGATGATGTTTCATCTTTGGTTCTCGAAACCATGCATATGGATGAACCTATTCTCATAAAGAATAATCATGAAAAATCATTGGCCAAAAACATTACTTAGCCAGGTAAGTTTGAAGAAGCCCCATCATGTATGGATGCTTGTGGTTCTGGCCCTAAGCCATCGTTTATGAGCATTCCATCACCAGATCAAGATGTGAATAATCTTGATTCTTCTCAGTCAGATGATTCATGTCATGACAAGGAAGAAGAAACCCTCCAACAGGTCCTTGACAGAGTATACGAAATGAAAATCGCTAAATTGAAAAACAAATTAAAAGAATGTCAAGAAAACAGAGCCTTAAAAGAGGAAGAAAATAAAACATTCAGGGCAGAATTACTAAATTGGGTTAATAGATGGAAAGACATGAACTTGAAGAAGAATCGATACAAGAAAGCCAAAAAATCAATGATAGACACAAACCAGCACTTGCTTGAGCAAGTAGATCGACAAAAGCTAATAATCATCAGGCTCAAAGCTAAACTTTCTAAAGCCATAAGAGTAATCAATCTACAAAATAGAGCCTGATGTTGTTTCTATTTTAGTTATATGGTGTATCTCTCTTTTGACAGGTAATAAAAGTTTTTAAGAGGTAGATTTTGCAGGCATGCATATAATTTGTTTGTTTTATTGTTATTTCTATTAACATGGTTTTAATAAGATTTTTATTTTCGTTTGTACAGGTGTACATGGTATCACTATCCTCAGCAAACACAATATGTTTCGGATCAGAGTTGACATACGTTGATGCTTTTGGAAAGATTGGAGTTTCAAGATGGTCATGAATATGTCAGTCCCCATGAATAAGGAGATAATACAGGCTAGTCGTTTTATTGACAGTTTTTGTCCTATAGTAATGTTTGTGACAGGTGTCTTTTTGAAGAGATTCGATGCACTTAAATAGGGATAAGCTTCCTATGCTATTGATTATAGCACTTATTAGGAACTGAAATGAAAGACTAGTGGGGTTATATAAACTAGTAATTTCGATGTAATAAGGGATGGAGTATAGGAAGAAAAACATCATTGAAATATCATTTCAGTACTAGTTTTATCTCTTTACTAGGGTTTTATCTTCGGAAGAGGAGTGTGACTGGAAATTGTCAGACTGGTATCACTGTTCGGTACTATTTTTGAATACTTTTAAAAACATTTCAATATATCATCTTCTAGTTATACTATTGATACAATTAGACTTGGTTATGATTGTATTCATTATCTGATATTACACTTTGTCAACACAATATTGCTATTTGAATGAGTATGTTATTATAATTGAATTAATCAGTATTTTTATTGAAAATTCGAAACTTAATAATATACATATTTATGTTTGTTTTGATTTCATTGTATTATGACAATGTTTTCATCATGAACAATATATTTATTCAGATATTTAGTGTTGGTTATTAATTGTTAAATAATAAAACATTCCAAAAAGTTTAAAGTAGTTGTCTATTTTAAATTTTCTATTATGGTAAATATATAGTAGAATGATTTAGTGTTAACGATTTAAATATTTTCATTTAAATCTTACCCATTGATCTTTCTGTTTACTTAAAATATTAATTGATAATTAATATAGTATTTAAATTGCTCTCAGCTGGGATAGAATAATTTAGTTAGTGTTATTTTAGTGTAGTTTACATTTAACAGTTGTTAAATAGGATTAGGTTAATTTCACAATAGTTATAATATTTTTTTTTAAATTTTGAATATTCGAAACAAAATCCTAAAAAATTGAAGACTTTCTTAGATAAATTTGGGGAGGATAAAACACCTGCTCTTTTAGCCCTAGAGTTATCTCAGATTAAAATGGAACCTAAAGAAATAATTAAAGATTTTAACCAGAGGTTTCTTACATTAAAAAATAAAATTCCGGTTGCTTCTCAACCACCCGAGGATATAATTATTGAAAATTATACTTCAGCTTTACCAAAATATCTTGGGATGTTTGTTAAGAGAGTTGGTAAAACAACTTTGGTAGAAACTTTTGAGGAAGCCATTAAATTCGAGAAGGATTCTATGTCCTATGAACCATATAGAAGTGGGAAATCTGATACTTTCCCTCGTAGGAAGATCGAAAAATCTAATTCAGAAAAAGATAAAGCATTTGATGTAGAACAACTGCAGAATGCTATTCGGGCATTAACCAATGAAGTTGTAGGATTAAAGAAAACCAATTCTAAAGCTTCTTCTTCTAGAGGATACTTCATAAATTAGTTTAGACAAAATATAAATACAAATAATAAAACAAATACACCGCTTGATGTAGCAGTAAATGAAGAAATTTTTAATACTATTCGAGCTGTTTTATCCTTATCAGAGACTCCTTCGAATCAAGAAATAACTGAAAATGAAGGGGAAGAGGAATCAGAAAATGATGAAGAATCGGAAGAACCCCAACAAGTTAACGGTCATTTATGGGATAGTCTTGTAAAAGAATATGAGAGTAAAAGTCCTCCTGCAGGTCAACATGCCTACAATACTCATAGTAGAACATTCGCAAACACTCCTGGAGCTTCATTGAGTTATACCCCGAGTAATAATAACAATAATTCACAACCTAATAAAAAAACTCAATCTGGCAAGCAAACTCAACCAACAAAGATTACTCAGCCCATTCAAAATGTTCCAAAATTGGATTTACAATATGATATAATTGAAGATTTAAAGAAGACACGTGCAAACATCAGTATGTATGATCTTCTTCAAATTTATGCAATGCCTAATAGTCATGTTATAAATCCCACCATGAGTGCAATAATTCCTAATGCGAAACAAAATGTTGCTGCAAATAATTCTAATAATGATGAAACCTCAACTGATAAAGGAAAATCAATAGCTAACAAAGCCTCGCTAATAGGGAAGAATTCTAAATCAACCACGCCTCCATTCTTACTTACCTTTGATATTTTCAATAGGAACATTCATAATTGCACGGTTGATTCTGGAGCATATTCCAATGTGATGCCTTTATCTGTATACAAAAGGTTGAATGGAAAATATGTTCCATCAAATTCACAAATAACTCAATTGGATAGAACAAATGTGAGGGTTGTAGGAGAGATGAAAGAATTTTTAGTCATGATTGCTTGTAACCCTTCAGTTTTTCAAATGATAGGCATTGTGGTTGCAGATATTCCTGATGCGTATGGGCTATTTTTAAGCAGAGATTGGTCTCAACAATTGAATATATTTTTTGCCACGGATTGGTCAACATTATGGTTACTTAAGAATGGAAAGTCAAATCAAATAAAGATAAACAGAGAAAGATATATGAAACATACTGTGACATAATTACATGATCCTAGTGAACCAGTTTTATTTTCGGACTCCATTATGGGGAATTACATATACGAACTAGGATTTGGTAATTTTAAAGCTGAAAATTCTGTTTTTTCTGAAAATAAACAACAATCTGAAATTATTTATGTGACATCTATTTCTCCTGACTCTTCATTCAAGGAAATTATTAATGATGTAGATAATCCTAATATTGTAAATATTATAGAAAGTAAAGTAGCTGTTAATAGTTCTACTTGGACTTTCTATTTCGATGGTGCGAAATCTAAAGGGGCCAGAGCTAGTTGCCTGCTAATAGACCCTCACGGAAATAAAACATGTATAGCTTGTAGGTTGGAATTTAATTGTACAAACAATACTGTGGAATATGAAGCTCTAATATAGGGTTTGAAAAAAGCAATTGATTTGGATATCAAAGTGTTAATTGCATACGGTGATTCCGAAATCATCGTCAGACAGGTTCGTAATTCTATTCACTGCATTTCCGAACATTTACAAAATTATCAGCGACAGGTATGGAATCTAATTTCATGTTTTGATGCATTTAACATAATTTCAGTTCCAAGAGCTCAAAATCAAGAAGCTGATTTATTAGCGAATGTAGCATCAAAATTAATCCCATCAGAAAATCTTACCCCATATTTCTTTTCAGTTGAATTGATTTTTAGGCCTTCTATACCAGATAATATTTTTAACTGGTGTGTGTTTGATAATGATGTGCAGGTGATGGTTTTTCTAACAAATGACGATACCTTTAAAGATTTAGCCATTGATGAAGTTACACATGACGAAAATCTGCGGGATTTTTCGGTAATAAATTATTTTTGTTCAGTTGAAAAATCTTTTGAAAAGGTAAAACCGATCCCTATTTCAGTGTTAAGATTAGAAAAATTCTTTGATCTTCAAGATAAATTTAGATCTATCCCTAACTGTAAAACCAATAGCTCTCAAATGAAATACGAAAGCATAAATTTAGGAACAGAACTAAATCCTCAAACTATAAATCTAGGAATAGATTGCACTCCCGCGGAAAAAAAAAAAAAAAGAAAAAAAAATTATAAAGTTGTTTAAAGAACCGCAGAAAAAAAAAAGAAAAAAAAAGAAAAAAAAATTTATAAAGTTGTTTAAAGAATTTAAGGATGTCTTCGCTTGGACATATGACGATTTGAAAACATTCAACACACAAGTCATGCAACACATAATTCCAATTAAACAGGAATCAAAACCTTTTCAACAAAAACTAAGGAAATATCACCCATCATTAGAACCAACAATTAAGAAGGAATTAAATAAATTTGTAGCTGCCAGGATTATTTTTCCCATCCGACATACTCAGTGGGTAGCCAACCTAGTTCCAATTAGGAAGAAAAACGGGGATATTATATTATGTGTGGATTTTAGAAATCTTAATAAGTCTTCTTAAAAGGATAATTACCGAGTTCCTCCCATGGAACAAATTCTTCAAAAGGTTTCTGGGTCTGAGATGCTGTCACTTCTTGATGGTTTCTCAGGATACAACCAAATATTGGTTTCCCCAGATGATCAATTTAAAACAGCTTTTAGAACTCCATGGGGAACATATTCCTACCAAAAGATGCCCTTTGGGTTAATTAATGCCGGGGCAACTTTTCAAAGGGCAATGGATATTTCTTTTAGAGGCTTAATTAACCATTCAGTAGTTGTCTATTTAGATGACGTTACTGTATATTCTAAATATCGACCTAATCATATTAATCATATTAGAAAGGTATTTGAACGATGTAGAAAATTTGGAGTATCCTTAAATCCTAAGAAAACAATATTTGCTGTCTCAGAAGGTATTTTATTAGGTTGTGTGGTTTCAAAACACGGGATCATGATTGATCCCTAAATAACCCAAGCCATTTCAAAAATAACTTACCCTTCTAGCAAGAAAGCAATGCAATCATTTCTTGGTAAAATAAATTTTGTTAGGAGATTCATCCCCAGTTTCTCTGAAATCATTCGTCCTTTGCAGAAAATGATTAAGAAGGATGTTACTTTTAATTGGGGACAAACTGAAAAAGAGTCATTTTAGAAAATTTTAGAAGCCATTTCAGAAGCTCCTAGTCTTTTAAGCCCAAATTTTAACAAAGATTTCATATTGTATACTTTCGCTTCTAACATCTCATATGCAGCAGTTTTAACCCAACTAAATCAGCAAAATAATGAAGTGCCAATCTCCTTTATGAGTTCAAATTTTAAAGGTGCTGAGCTTAATTACCATGAAGTTGATAAACAAGCTTTTGCTGTTTTTAAAGCTGTCAAACACTTTCGTCCATATTTATTGAAATCTAAAACGAAAGTGATAGTTCCTTATCCTTCAGTCAAAAATTTGTTAGTTCAAAAATATTTGGGTGAAAAAAGAGCACCATGGATGACAACCCTTTAGGAATATGACTTGAAAATTAAACCTTCAACGATAGTAAAAGGCCAAGGATTATGTAAACTAGCTATTGAAGTTGCTCATCTACCTAATAATAATGCTGAATCTGTCATTGATGAGGTTTTATTTACAAGGGGAATCTACTTCTATCCTCCCCCACAGGATTCCTTGTGTACAGACATAAGAGTATTTTTGGAAACATGAACTGCTCCATATTACTTGGAACCTAGGAAAAGGAGAGCACTTAGATTGAAATCTGCTCCTTATTTACTAACTGATAACATCCTTTTTAGGAGAAACTCAGATGAAGTGTTGCTTTGATGCCTAGACAAAGATGAAACAGAAGTGATTTTGAAGGAGTTACATTCTAGACCAACAGGGGGTCATTTTGGTGGAGAAACTACTGCGCATAAGATTCTTAGAGCTGGCTATTATTGGCCTACCCTATTTCGTGATTCCTATGCTTTTGTTAGAAAATGCCAAGAATGTCAACTTGTTGCAGGAAGAGTTAAGAAACCTGCTTTCCCTTTACAACCTGTTTCAGTAGAAAGACCTTTTCAGCAGTGGGGTATTGACATAGTAGGACCAATAAACCCTCCCTCTTCTATGCAACACAAGTATATAATAACTGTAACTGATTATTTTACTCGTTGGGAAGAAGCTGCTCCATTAAGGGTTGTAAACACCAATCAGGTTATATTATTTTTAGAATCCTTTATCATAACAAGATTTGGTGTTCCAGATTCCATTGTCTTTGATAATGCTTCATTCTTTTCATTGGTTGAGTTAACTCAATTTTCCTCAGAGAAGGGAATAATAGTTAGGTATTCACCTAATTATCATCCACATGGAAATGGTTTAGCTGAATCAACAAACACAAATTTATTGAAAATTCTCAAAAGAACTATTTCAGCTCACCATCGTGATTGGCATACAGAATTATTTAATGCTCTTTGGGTAGACAGGGTAAATCCTAAAGCTGCAATAGGTAACTCACCCTTCTTCTTGGTTTATGGAAGTGAAGCTATTTTACCACCGAATTTATTTTTACCTTCATTACAGTTAGCTTAGTCTGTTCAAGATGAAGATTGTCTAGCAATGGAAAAAAGGATCAATACTATGTTAAAACTTGAGGAAGAAAGAGAGAAGTCAAAACAACATTTTACAAAACATCAACAAATTGTAAAGTCATGGTTTGATCAATCCTCAAGTTCCAATCAAGAATTTCAGGTGGGAGACTTAGTTTTAAAATGGGATAAAGTTCATGAGGAAAAGGGAGATCATACTAAGTTTCAAAAGCTTTGGTTAGGTTCCTTTGTTATTGCTGAAAAGATAGGTCCAAGTACCTTTCATTTGCAAACACTAGCAGATCAGTTCGAAACATTCCCAGTGAATGGACTGATCCTGAAAAAATATTTCTGTTGATATTTTAGACCCTAAAATGTATATAATTTGTTTGTTGTTTGTTAATAATTTTATATTTTTGTATAAAATGGTTTATATTTTGTAGAAATAAAGGATGATGATAAATTCATAAGGCTTATGTAACTTTCAAACATCATTCCACTATTGCAACCAGTTTTGATTTTCTTAATCAAATATTTCATTTGCATTAAAGACTGTGAAATTTCTATATATAATCAGTCATTGATTTACATATGTCAACTGAAGAGATAAATGTAAATAAATAAATCTTCTATTTAAAAAAAAAGTCAGTTTGTTCATTAGTTTAAAAATTATGATATTAGACTGAAATCTTCAAAATTTGTTTAGGATGATCAAAGTTTCTTAAGTCTATTAAGAACCTATCATTATTTTATTTATAAGTATTACTCAGATTATTCCTCACTCTTTTATTTTTCTTATAATAGTTGGGATAGCTAATTAATGTCTTTTTCGAAACTTGTACTTTGAAAAAATCTTATGGATCTCCACTATCAATCTTCAAAGTTATTTACAATCTGAAAACTTTTTAGAATCTGTTCCAATCAATAAAATGCTAAAATGAGAGATGGAAGGTCTTAGTAATAAGCTGATCTGTTTAGAATCATAAATATCACTAGTATGACATTATTAGGAAACTAATAATGGCTCTTGATTAAATAATCAAGAGATAAGGGGTCTCATCACGAGCCAATTGATTCATTTTCTGGTGATATTAATGACTGACATTACCATTTGGTCACCATGCTAGGTAATGATCTCTCATTTTATAAAATTAAAATTTCAAATTTAGTAAAGAAAACATAATTTTGATTGAAGAATAGGAGGTCTTATCACGAGCCGGCCTAATCATGATCATCAGTGCTGTCTAGGATAACTTCATTTCTGATCACCAGGGTGATGGATTTTGGTTAAAAAGTCAAGAGACAAGACATCTCATCACGAGCCGGCTTGCTTATTCTAGATAGTTCTCGTGAATGATACTATCACATTGGGACATCATACCTAGATAGTAGTCCTCAGTCGGAAGTATTGTTTAAAGAAAAAGAAAAGAAATGAAAAGAAAATTATTATGTTTATAGAACAGATTCTAGAAAGTTTTCGGAAAAGTAAATTTCTATATCCTATACTGATGGTGCGGATTATTTTTACTATGAAGTACTTTGTTTCGATCAGGATATTTCTGAGTTTATCTTTAACAAGATATTTATTTTAAAGGATGGGATATCTCTGAATTGTACTTCTGAATAATGGTTTTTATTCAGACAGAGAATTTTTATTGTTTTTAATAGATTTTAAGATTTTGTTTATATTATCATTTGAAAGCTGTATGAACAGAGATAACTGGTTCACCCAGGTCGTCGCCATTTGTTGGCAGTCAGCAACAACCCCTTCATTTTTTCTGTTGTGATGAAAATGAACAGTTCTCTTCTATGATTAATTTTTAAAAAAGAGTATAAAAGAGTGCCTTCAGAATCTTCGATTCTGAAGGTACTCTCAATTATAGAAGAGTTAAGAGTCATATTAGAAATTTATGAAAACACTTTCATAAATTTGACAAATTAGCAGCTGTCAATCTTGTAAATTTTATATATGATCAATTTTATCATTATTAATTCATCCGATTATATATATTGATTTAGGAGATTTAAGGTATAATATGCTAATTAGTTTTCGAATTAAAATGAAGATACATTTTAAATTTGTTTAAAACTTGGTATAAGATATTTATTATCATAAGTTTATGAAATCCTTATAACTAAGGGTGATTTATTCATTAAAATATTTTCATTAAACCTAAGGTTTAGATTTCACATATAACTCAATCTTTTAATATCATATCATTGCTTTGTAAAATTGTACATATATATCATAAAATAGCTAGAGTGCAAACGTATGTATATTATTTCGAAATTTTCATTTGTCACATAAATATAGTCATAATAGTTTTATGAGCTTTGTATTCTATCACATTTTGTTTTGAGACATAAGTGCTTAGGATTTCATAAAGTATTTAAAACTATATTTTGAAATAAATTACATGTATATATATGGTTTGGGTGTGAATGGTGATGGCTATTTAGTTGTAATTTCAGAAACCTTAGAAACATTATGGATTATTATGACAACTCCACATCATCCTCTTTATGAACATGATTGCCTTCCACGTGTAATTATGGGTTATTATCAATTGATAGTTATTATTAAGGTACAGGATTCGTATGGCTAAATTGATAACATCTGTTTACAAGGATCACTGCATAAAGATTGAATTCGTATTGGCATGAGGATTTGGTTTAATTGTTAACATCTATCAATTTAATTGACAACTGTGAGTTTAATGATGAAATCGTATCAGTGGAATTCAATTCCATAAATGAATAATAGCCATTTCTATTCATGGTGATTGTACGAATCCATCATTCCAGACTGGGTGTTATTAATGTTTTGATTTATAATCCCTGAATTGAATGATTTTTGATATGAAGGATTAGTTAGATACTGTTTTCTAAAGAATTCAGTTAGTTGTGGCTAGTTTGTCCATTTATCATAGCAAAAAACACTGGCTGTTGTTCTCATCATTTCCAAATTTGGTTAACATGGTCGAAATTGAGGTTCTCGTTTCTGTCACGTATGATTCAATTGAGGATTTGACATTTCGCATAATGCCTTTTACTTGGGTGCCTATTCCTTCGATTTTCACGACTTCATTTGTTTCAACCCATAACCAAAGTTGCAATGAGGAAACAATGGCTCCTCTTAGCCGATTTGAAATTTCAGGGCCTAAGCTGGTCAAAGCCAATGAGAAAGTCGCTCTCCTATTCGAAAAGATTGGGTGGGGTCAGTTTTTCAGATGTTTTAGTGGTCATAACGTAGAGGTTACCAAGCAATTTGCTATGATTTTTAGGGAAAATGTAGCTTAGATTGGGGATTTTAAGTTTATAATTGATGAGGATAAGATTGCAGAAGCTACTGTATCCAAGATTGGAATTTGGATTCATTTTTGCTTATCGCATAATTGTTTTATTATTATTATTATATGTTTTTGGTTCTTATACTCTCTATCATATAACGTTTTATCTCAAATTGTGACATTCAATCTTGTAATCTAATTTTAATCTTAAACACACGCTCTCACTAAAAACATTTAAAAACACTCTCTCACTAAATTTTTTTGAAAATTTAACCTTGTAAGTCAATTCTTCTCTCATATTCTGTAATCTGCGAAATGGTAGCCACTGTGAAATTTGGGACTTTTAATTTTTGAGATGGATATACTAACCAAGGGGCCTACTTGGTAGTGTTTATTAATCAACTTTAGTTTCATAATTACTCATCCATGAAATAACATATTTAAACAAGTAGCATAACTTCCAAACTTGATGAGGAGAAACTAGTTCTTAATATATATTTTTGGAGCATGAACATTCAAGACTTCGATATTGTTGGTCATAATGATCGGCAATACATGTAAGAACAAAACTAAATTTGTTTTTTCAAACATAATTGTAATCCATGATGATAAAAAATTAAAATTAAAAACTTCAAAAATTATTTTTAAAAATATAATTTTTCATTCAAGAATAGCCTAAAATGGGGAAAGAAGGTCACATGCTTATAATTATACATTGTTGTTAGGCAATAAACTTGTGGATAGCAATCGTCCAACGAATTTGAAAACAAAAATAAAAGCAACAAAAAAACTTGAAAAGAAAAATGTCCATAGAAAGCTTTGGTTATTCAATTCACAAGAAATAGAAGGAAGAATAACCATCTCTTTACTTTGTTCTTAAGCACTGAAATCATGAACAAAAGATAGACTACCAAAATTACAAAGTCAAAAAGTAAAACATGAAAAAACCAAAAAACAAGTTGAAGTGAAGAACAAAAACTAAGTGCCCAAAAGAAAGAATGAAAAAGATGTCATGAAACATTTTATTCAGGAATAAAATCATTAATGAAACATGTCAAATACATTTACAAAACTAAAAGGAAAATGTTATAGGATATTATTCAAAAACAATATTATGAACGAAGACATGATTTCCCAAATCACAAAACACAAATGTAATGCAAGGATGGCATATCCTCATTGTTTTTATGTGAAAAAAATATAAATATAAATTGACTAACAAAAGCACAAAATCCAAATGGGAAAAATGACCTAATGAAAATAAAGTTGCAAAGTAAAATCCAATTATTCAAATTACAAAGTCAAATTTAAAATGTTATTTACAAAATGTGTTTCTTGGGCAATAAATTATGGTGAAATATTAACCTCTCAAATCTCAACATTATATGCCTAAAATGTCATACTCTCCTTCTGTGTCAAAAAAAATAAAAAAATAAAATAAGAGACATTTAAGTGTTTTCAAACTGAAAGATATCGTGTGAGGCACTCCATGGGGTCCAATCTACTCTTAAGGTCGAGGACTACATCACTTCCCATACAATAATCTTAGTGCATTTTCCATGGAATATCGATATTATTGGATGTGCATATGATTTTCATCCCAAATTATCAAATCACAAAGCTTGAAATACGAATATATCTTTTTCTTAGAGAACAAAATAAATGCAATAATGGTTGGGACTCTTAGATTAAACAAACTGCAATTAATATGGTTTAATGTTGCAAGTACTTAAACTCTAGTAATAGAATCATGTTCACTGCTAGTTACAGCTCCAAAGCGTGAATGTTGTGATTTGATTCGATCACTTCCACTCCAAGAAGTTTCCATCACCCTGATTTAATGACAAAACAAAGGAATTGAGGGAAAATGAATATGATTTTCTAAATTCAAGAATGGGCGCAAAAGGGGTAATTTTTGTAGATGAAGCCTTAAATGTTGCATCCTCATGTCTCTAATTATGTATATTGCTACATGATCTAAGAGGATCTCAAAAGACAAAAAATTCAAATTCCCCAAATTACAAAACGGATAGCATCATGTTGAATATCTCATCTAATCGATTTCAACGACACGAACGACCCATCAAATGAAGGTTGTATGTAAAAGTTATAGCCTGCTGAAGTTTTCAAGAAACAACAAAAATATGGGTAAGCTACACAAACCATACTGTCGACGTGAAAACATGTATTTCTCACGCCAGCAAGACACATGGAAACAATGTAATGTCCCAAATTTTACATTATGTCACAATGGCCAAATCACATTTTCCATATTCATGAAAGTTTTCAAATGGATGCCAAAAGTAAAATAATTGCCAAGGTGGAAAATCACCAGTTTCCTAGCTTGGGGGTGGAAGCTTTGAGATTTGGAATAAGGGGGACAATAAATGATATTTATACATTAGAAGGGGATAAATATTTAATAATGTATCTTATTAAATAAATACATGAGAAAATGGAAGTGGAAATGGAGCATGAAGACACATGGAGACTATGGGGCCCACACTAGCTGTAATTCCTATGTTAAATGGTATCTTTCTCTTGCAAATTTGAATATATGGGAAGTCTAATGTTTTTTTATGGATTATAATGTTAATATACTTGTACATATACTTCATAGGTTGAAATTGGGATGAATTGTAACTTACATGGGAGAGGAAGAGCCAAATGGGAATTTCATGGACACTTGGCTAGATTCTCCTTACATTTATGACATCTATGACACCAATGATGGAGATTCTATGACAGTTATGACACAAGTCAGATCTGAAGGTTGACATACTGACATAATTACATGTCAGGACTTAATAGAGCATCTTATAGGTCGAAATTGGGAGTTGGAAAAGGCCAAGAGGCTCCTACTCAAATTTGGAAGAAGAGGGAAGGTGAAGAGAGAGGCCACATGGCATAGCATGAGAAACCACACCAATTCGACTTGGATTTGGTTTATGGATGTATTTGGAACCTTAGAATACTAATAATGTTTATAAAATACAAGGATTAGCCATGATAAGAAGCTTTTGCTAATTTGTGAAATTGTCATTTGTGAATTGTGAGGGCTAGTGGATGACTAGTTTTCTTGCTTAAGCCAATTTCTAGGGTGAAAGATTCCCATCCTAGTTGGTGTTTGGAAAGGCCACTCAGGTATTTCATGAATATTTAATGGAGTCTTATTTGCAGGTGTAAGCTACAGGAAATAATGTGGATTCTTCTGTTGCAGCACTCTCTCTCAACTATTTTAAATTTTCACACCATATTCATGCCAATGGAGGGATTGCGCTTTGGGTGAGCTATTGATCCCTATGGGGAAGATTATAATGCTCATTATATTATGTTATGATGTATATGCCATGTATTTCATGTTTATAAGACTCTCAGGTCAAAATACCCAAAAGAATTCATGTAAAAGTGTTAAACAATGAAGAAATAATGTCATTTCCCCACTATCTTGTTGTGAACCATTGTAATGCTAATGATTTCGAATTGGGGGAGCCTTTAATTGTCAATTTATTATTGGAATCAGTTCAATATTCTTTTTTCTTCATGTTTATAAAGTTTCAGGTCGAAATTCCCAAGAGTTGTATGTCAAAATGACTTTTAATGAGCAAACAATGACCATTTCCACTCCATTTTGATATATGCCACGGTAATGCTTATTATTTATAATTGAGGCATGTATCTCTGATAAATGTATGATGGATGGATTGTAATTAATGTTTATTTCATGTCTCATGTTCAGTACTTAAGCATTGGAATCCATTTTACTCATTTTTATTGCATTGGGAGAAGATTTGGTGCATTTTCCCCCAGGGTCGAAATTGTGACTTGGGAGTTGTTTTGGAAAGAGTCATAACAGACTGTATAAATTGAACCATGATGCATATGAGACTTTGAAAATTTTCCTTACACATAACCAGCCTCTTTTAATAAATTCAAGTGACTTTGGGATCATTTGTGACGCCATTTTCGGCAATTACCCAAGGGGAATTGGAGCCCCAATTCGCTAGTAAAGACTCCTACTTTGAACAAAAAATTAAACAAGTTTGCAGAAGCAATTGGGAGATAAAAAAACATAAATGAGCATGATATTTAAGTTATATTATCATTCATGTACCTTCAGACAAAATTTGGAAGCATTTGGGTCATTTTGGAGGTCTAGACATCAAAACTAGTCAAGAGCCAAAATTGTGAAAAAATTGGAAAATTGGGCATTTTAATAAAATTCCAAAAAGGGGACATTACAAACACCAAATCATGACACGTTTCATTCGTATTTGGCCTTTATAGGGTACATTTAAACCAATACAAATTGTGCCAACTGGCACCACTACAAGGGTCACACGTGGCACCTATACATCTCAGTTTGTAGTTTGTATGATGATGTGGCATCGTCCGAGTACACCACATGGAAGGCCATACGTCGATCAGGTAGGTGACATGAAATCTAGTTGGCATCTTGGCTAACGTGGTCCAATTTTTGAATGACATGTGGCACTTAGATGGTGATGTGGCATCGCATGGCAGGTGACATGGCATCTAGTTGGCATATTGGGCCTTGGATGACGTGGGTAATCGATGGTCTTGAATCCATTTCTACAGTAAAAATTTGCAATTTTAACACTAGAAATTTAATTTTCAGCAATAAATCGTGTTACCGGATTCTGACCAAACTTACCTAAAAAGGTGAAAATGGTATAGATATTAGGCAACTCCGTTTTTGTGGGCACAAAAAGGGGCAGGGCTAAGCCCTAGACCATGGTTCCAAGATGGCGGGAGAATTTGAGGGCTATGACTCCGCCCTCATAAAATTTGAACACGGGATAACACATGATCGAGGGAGTCCAATTACACCATTATTATAACCATATGCCATGAATGGGGTGGAATGATATGGTTGTTAAACCATATGTCATATGGCTAGCGCCCCCATGGAATTAGCGTGTGCTAATTTTGAACTTTGGTTAAATTTTTAAAAATGGGGTTTTATATGGATTTTGTTTTATATGCCATAACAAACTTTAGTGGATGCCAACGAATGGAATATGGTTGGGCATAGGTGGTTAGGTCACAAATTGTGGAGGAGACCATGTTTTTTTAGACCATGGTTATCATTTTTATGACATGTGACTAAATTTTGGGGATTTGTAATGCCATATCAAGGGAAGTATCCAAATGTGATAACCTAATTATGTACAATTTGATTTAGCCATTTTAAGAGGGAAAACTTACATTTTGGACCTATGTCATTAAGAGCTAACTAAGGCGCTATGTTTGGGTTCAAATGGTTTATGCCCAAGGAGGAAGAGCTCAAGCTATTTAATCCCAAACATTTGCAATGTAAGGGGCACTGGGTCTTGGAATGCAATTACAAGGGACAGCTTGTGAGAGCTCAACTTTGAGTTCCATTTGTGAGAAATGCTACATTAGAAGACTCCATTTTTGATGTTTCATTGAGAGGACTTCACATTTCATGTTAAATTTGTTGTGTTAGGAGGATTTATTTGAGAGAGAGATTCCATGTTTGGAAGAGCATGGTTTTTCCTAAGGATCTAGGCTCGTTGAATGAAGTTGTTGAGTGAAGATGATGTATATGTTAAGGTTTCATACGCTAAACTAGTATTCAATTCAAAATCATAGCAGTAGCATATCCAGAATCACTGATAGAAAGACAATCACAAGATAGACACGGTATTTATCCTAGGAAACCCTCAAGGGGAAGAAAACCCAACAAAACTTCCTCTATATAAGATGTATAAAAGACAACCACAAAAATAAGTGTTCTCCTCCTTCTGTTTTGTCTCTCTCTCTCTCTCCTATGCGCTACTCAAGTGAGTGAGTGTGCGTCAAAATAAGAAGCACAACTCCTCTATTAATACACATTGAGCCAACTGACTTTTACCATAATCAAGTCGGCCCCACTAAACTATCTGGGCCGACTTCACCTAGGAAGACTCAAAACAATATATTATATTATTCATTAGCATACTAATGACCCGAATTACAATGGAGGCTTTACCTCGTGACTCTACAATGACCAAATACAATAGTAACACCCCATCGGAGGAATAATAACATCTCCCTTGGGTTACATCAGTACAATACATTTAGAATATCCTTTGAAGTTACAATATTTCAACACTCCCCCTTAACGAGAAGGTTATTCTACTGACAAGATCATCATAGAATATAGGAGAACAGAGAGACAATACTTTCAAAAGTATATCGAGGTAATGCATCTATACGTCATAGGAAGTTTTCACAATTAGTAACTAGAAAAATTACTCTTCATCTTCTGCATCTAACGATCACTTGATCCTTTTGGAGCAACGCTTCGACCTTTCTATCCTTCATAGCGGCACTTCAATCTTCTGATCCTTTGCAGTAGCTTTTCGATATTTCTATCCCTTGTAGCATTACTTCGATCCTTTCGACCCTTTTGCAGCAACACTTCGATCCTTTCGACCCTTTGTAGCAGTACTTTGATCTTCTCTATCCTTTGAAGTCGTACTTAGATCTACTTGACCCTTCGCTTGTGTACTTTGATCTACTTGATCCTTCACCGCCATGCTACATGTAGTACACATGATCTATTTTTGGGATGATCAATCCCGATCACTTTAGGACATATGTCCAAGGGCGATGCAATCCTCCATCAGCATGATCCATGAAATCGATCAGCTGAATCATTTACAACTAAATGTAGATCTCGACCGCACCCGGTGTCGGCCCTATCATCCATGACAACTCATCATAGAATATCCATACCACATAGGTTAGGACCACTCCCAAGTGAGTGTTATACTACTATACCTAAACTTACAAGTAGGAATAATCTTCCAAGAAAGAGTATTGTCTACGGAGCAGATATCGACTACATAAAAAATGTCAACCCATCATAGAACATCCATACCATACAAGTTAGGACCACTCCCAAGTGAGTGTTATACTACGAAGTCTGTGAGGACTCATCATAGAGCACCCATACCACTGAGGTTAGGACCACTCCTAAGTGAGTTTTATTCTTGGCATCTACATATGAATGTAGGCATACTCTCCATACAAGAGTGTCTGTAAACAAGATCTCGACTACATACAAAATGTCAGTCCTGTCGTCTGTGAGGACTCATCGTAGAGCATCCATACCACAAAGGTTAGGACCACTCTTAAGCGAGTGTTATTCTATGGTATCCACAATTGAATGTGGGTACTCTCCATGCAAGAGTAACATCTGCAGGGCCATCCTTAGCCAGTAAGGACCACTCTTAAGTAGAGAGTGTTATATCTTCCATCCTCAATAGAGGATACTATCGTCCACAAGTAAATGTTAGAACTCCATCATCACTGTCATCCGTCATCGATGTCAGTCTCATCATTACTCCCCCTTTCTTGGGAATTTTCATATTATCAACCTGATCCCCCTTTGTCCGAGGAGGGTTCATGTCTTCGACCTGGTATTCCTTTTCGAAGAAGGCCCATATATTCATCATCTGTAGTCCCATCATTGTTGCTCCTTGCGGAAAGTATTTTCGAACTAAACCAATATTGTCACAGAAATATTCAAACTTCACTCAAGATAGAGGCTTGGTCAGTACATCAACAACTTGCTCATTGGTACTCACATACTGGAGCTTGATATATCCCTTTTTGTACCATATCCCTTATATAAAATTATCAGTTTTCTATGTGCTTTGATTTGTCATGGAACACCGGATTCTCTTTCATCTTTATACAACGTTGGTTGTCACAAAGAATTACTGTGGTGTCCAAATCCATTTCAAATAATCTTGACATCATCATGACATCAGCTTTTGAATCCATATTGTTTCACAACAAACGGAGCAAGCTGCAATGTACTCTACTTCAGCTATACTGAGAAAAACACTAAACTGTTTCTTACTAAACCATGAGATCATGGAGGATCCCATAAAATAACATCCACCTGAGGTGCTCTTCCTATCTACAACACTTCCTTCCCAATCTGAATCTGTATATCCATACAATTTGTATTCATGATCTCTCCCATAGTAAGGTCCCAAATCAATAGTACCTTTTAGGTACCTCCTCACATGCTTTGAAACTATCGGGTGAACCCATATATGTTTAACTAGATACTTACTCAAGGTTAGATACATTCATGACCCAATAATCCATCTTTAGTTAGTCATTTCCACTAATTATGATGTCTCATCAAACAATAGTTTCAGTTTGGTGTCCATGGATTTACAATCCAACATATCAAATATTTTCAAGATTTCTATTGCATACTTTCCCTAATCCAGAAAGATTCCTTTTGGGATCTGCCACACTTCTAGACCTAGGAAATAATGCATCAAGCCAAGATCTTTCATATCAAATTCTTTAGCTAGCTTCTTCTTGCAATCCTTGATATGTTTCTCATTTTCAGTCA
This sequence comes from Pseudotsuga menziesii, assembly GCA_001517045.1. Lineage (NCBI taxonomy): Eukaryota > Viridiplantae > Streptophyta > Pinopsida > Pinales > Pinaceae > Pseudotsuga > Pseudotsuga menziesii. The sequence goes on from LPNX010501229.1 coordinate 150,987, forward strand.
GAAATAGATCATCCACATACAAGAATAGTATGACAGGTTCATCATCCATAATATTCATATAAATATTAGGATTAGGTTTACTTTTGGTAAAGCCCATTCTTGTCAAGAAGCTATCTATTGTGCCATACCAAGATCTAGCAGCTTGCTTCGGTCCATACATAACCCTTTTCAACTTGCATACATGAGTTGCTCTATCTTCGAATTCAAATACTTATGATTGTTCGATGTAAACCTCTTCCTCAATCACACCATTAAGGAAGGTTGTCTTTAAATCCATATGGTGGAAGTTCCACTTCATCATGGAGGAAAGTGCTATGATAGTTTTGATGGAAGTGTACCTTGCTACTGGAGAAAATTTCTCTTCATAATCGATCCCCTCTTTCTGAGAGAATCCTCTAGCCACAAATATTGCTTTGTACTTTTCAATACTTTCATCAACAACATGTTTTATCTTGTACATCCATTTCAAAGATACGACACTCTTTTTTTCTGGTTTGGGAACAAAATCCCAAACATCATTCTTCATGATCGACTGGTATTCTTGTAACATTGCTTCAACCCATTCTTTCTTCTGTGCAACTTCCTCATAGCCGGTGGTTCTTGATCTACAAGGTCACAAAGCAAAGCTACGTAACTAGAATATGGCTATGATATTTTGTTGGTTCTTGTGGAGCCTTTGGGCGCTCCATATCTTTCTGCTTCTTGTATGATTTCTCTTACCCAAGCAGGTTTTCTCTTTCAAGAGATATCCATAGTAGGGGGCTCCTTAGGCTCTAGCATGTCATGATCTTCTAGTGCTACTATTTTAGGAGATGTTTCAGATTCTATCCTTCTAGGAGGTACATACTCTTCATGTACTTCTTCAAGCTGACACCTTCTAGAATTCTTAAGAGTTGTTTCTTCATCAAATGTTACATCCCTACTAATATCGATATGATGGAATCCTGAAATCTATATCCTAAAGCCTTTGGAGACTTCATAATATCCTACAAATATTCCTTTCTTTCCAAAATGATCCAGTTTAGTTCTCTTCTCTTTCGGAATATGTACATATACTGGGAAGCCAAATAGCTTGAGATGGCTTACTTTGGGTTTCTTTCTGGTATACATATCTTCAGGAGTCTTGAATCCAAGATCACTATGAGATAATATATTCTGCACATATATGGATGTTCTTGCTGCTTCATCCCATAGATGCATAGGGAGGTCTTGGTCATCAATCATAGTCTTCACTACTTCCATGATAGTTCTATTCTTTCTTTCTGCAACACCATTCTATTGGGGATTATAGGGAGTGGTTAGTTCCCTCTTGATTCCTACCTCCTTACAGAATGCTTCAAATTCTTTTGAATTGTATTCTCCACCATTATCTAATCTCAGTGTCTTTATTCTCTTTTCTGAGTGTTTCTCTATCAAGGATTTGAAATCCTTGAATTTCTCAAACACTTCACTCTTATTCTTCAAGAACTATATCTAAGTATTTCTTGAATAGTCATCAATAAATGTGACATAGTACTCATATCCACTCAAATATGTGGAGGGCATAATACCACATACATCATAATGAATTAGTTCCAACATACCTTTGGTCTTTGATTCACTTTTCAGAAAGGGATTCTTGATGTTCTTTCCCTTTGCACATCCCTTGCAAGTTCCCTCATGTTCGATCTTCATATCTGGTAACCCAGTTACCACCTTGCTCACATAGGGAAATGATTTGTAGTTGATGTGAGCAAGTCTCCTAAGCCACAGTTCACTTGAGCTGGTAGTCTCATGGACAAGGGTTGTCTCTGGATATCCTTTGAGTTTGTACAGTCCTCCTCCTTCTTAGCCAGTGACTACAACATCTTCAAGTGTATTTCCTTTGGACCACATAAGTACTTGTCCATCTATAAAAGCAACTATCTATCCTTTCTTATCTAGAGCAGAGATGGAAAGTAGGTTCTTTTTCAAACCTGGTACATACAATACTTCTTTCATCTTCATGGAAGTCCCAGAGTCAAGCTTGTAGCTTGATTCACCAATACCTTTGATGGGATATTGATAGTCATCTCCCAATGATACCTTCTAGGGAGAGTTCTTCTCTTCAAGTCTTGAAAGAGTTTTCTTCTTCCCTGTCATATGCTTAGAGGTACCACTATCAATAATCCATGTGTCTTCTCCAAGTGTTACAGACCCAGAGAGTGCAGAGAATAACACATATTCTTCTACATCTTCCCCTCTAGTTTTATTTCGAGGTCTTTCTTCTTCTTCATCCTCATATTCATCTAAATGAGCATGATGTATTTTGTTTTTATTGTTCTTCTTTGGTGATGGACATTCTCTAGCAATACGTCCTATCTTATGATAGTTTTAGCATTGATACTTTGAGTAATCCTTCTTCTTCTTCTCAAATTTCTTTTTTGAAGGATTATGATTATGCTTCTTGAAGTTTGATTGTTTTCTTCCTTTTGTATGGGTAGCTAGGGCCTGATCATCTTCTATGAGGAGAGATTATCTATTGGCTACTCTATCTTCTTCTTTTATGCAATCTTCCCATACTATGTCAAAATTCATACTTTCTTTTCTGGCACACAAAGTCTGAATGAATGAGTCCCAAGGTCTAGTGAGACCACTGAGAGCAGTCATAACTAGTTCATCCTCATCAAGGGTGTCTCCAATAGCAATTAGTTTCTCTTTGAACTAGGAGACCCTTCTGAGGTAGTCTTGAATAGATTCTTCTTTTCTCATCTTGGTGCCCTTTAGTTGAGCTCTCAGATTCATCTTTTTGTTGATGTTCCTTCCCTCATACATTATGGAAAGTGCATCATCATCTTAGATGACACTTGAGGGATCAAGTGATCCTTAATCGAATCAACAATTATCCTCATTCCCCTGATTAGGTCGTGTTCATGCTTCTCCTTAGCTTCATCTTCTTCAGGTTCTACAATATCATCCTTTATGTACTTCTCAAGGCCATCTTTTTCATAATGAGACCAATCTTATGCTTCCAAGCCAGGAAGTTTTCTAGGCCTTCCAATTTGTCCTCAATCTTAGTTCTTGGGGCCATCTTGTCCAGTAGGTCACTAAAAAATGTAATTTATCAAAATAGGAGGCTGAACTTACCAGTAGATGCAATTGAGGGAGGCAATTTGGTTGATCCAACTTCTTTCTAAAGATCCCAAATCTTCAGTCTTCAAATCCTACTTGCGAGGTTGCAGCATTGAAGAAATTGTAGTTTTGTTTCATTGTAGTTTTCTAGTTCACTACCAAACTAGGGTTTGGATTTCTCGGAGATACATCCACCCAAAAAATTCTATCTAGGGCTCAATAGATGTGCTCCACGGAGGCACAATTTTCTATGCAAGAATATCTTCAAAGATCCAACTTTTGCAAAAACCCTAATTTATTCCGGAGAGGGAGGAGAGATAATTTCACCTTGTGAAAGCTACCCTATGTTAGTGGTAACCTTGACTTGAGATCGAGTCAAAGGTGGTTAGGTCTAGAACATGGTTTGTTGTAGCCCATGGTATTGTCCCATAGTATTGCACGTGTTAACCTTGACTTGAGATCGAGTCAAAGGTGGTTAGGTCTAGCACATGGTTTTGTTGTAGCCCATGGTATTGTCCCATGGTATTGCATGTGATTAAGCCTTTATAAAGCTTGAGGAGGCTCCATTGTAAATTGTACTGGATGTATTGTACTTGATATGGGTACTGGATGTGGGTACTGTATAGTACTGGATGTGGGTATTGTATTGTACTGGAAGAGAGACTGTGAGAGCGTGAAGAGGAAGTGCAGTGGTTTTGCTGCAGGGTGTATCCCTTCATCTTTCTGGACTTAAATAAAAGGACTGGAAAATTTGTTTGTGGACGTAGCCCATCGTTTGGGTGAACCACATTATATCTGTGTCTTTCTGTAATGTTTAATGTGTTTTTGCATCTTATTTATTGATTTAACTGTATAATTGTTATTGCTCTTTGGTCATGTTTTTCTAACAATTGGTATCAGAGCCAAAAGGTCTATTTGGTTTGTAAACTCGCAGGAAAGAAGGGTTCATGGTTCGAGTGGGAGCAATGGCAGAAGAAGGAAAGTTTAGGGTCGATAAATTAATGGCCAAAACTATCAGTTATGGAAGATGCAAATGGAGGACTATCTGTACCAGAAAGATCTGTACCTGCCGTTGGGCAGAAAAGCAAAACAACCAGTGGCTATGAAGGATGAAGAATGGGAGGTTCTTGACAGAAAGGCACTAGGAACAATACAGATATGCCTGGCTTCGTCGGTGGCCTTCAATATTTAGAAAGAAATAACAACAGAGGGTGTGATGAGCGCATTGAGTAAGCTCTACAAAAAACTCTCGGCTTCTAACAAGGTATTTTTAATGAAGCATTTATTTAATATGAAGATGTCAGAAAGTGGATCTGTTCCTGACCATTTCAATGAGTTTAATACACTTACCAGTTAGTTAAGTTCTGTAAAAGTGAACTTTGATGATGAGGTTAGGGCTCTTCTAATCTTGTGCTCATTGCCAGAAAGCTGGAATAGCTTGGTCATGGTTGTAAGTAACTCTGTCCCTAGTTCAAGCACTCTTAAGTTTGATGATGTTGTTAGTGTTATTCTTAGCGAGGAAATGCGAAGGAAAAGCACAGGTGAGACATCAGGTAATGCGTTGACCATGGAGAGCAGAGGGAGACAAAAAGAGAGAGGAAAGAGTCCAGGAAATCGCGACAAGTCTAAAAAGGGAAGATCCAAGTCCAGATTCAGAAAAATAGAATGCTGGAACTGCGGTAAGAAAGGACATCTAAAGAAAGACTGCAGAGCACCAAAGAAGAAAGGTGAGAGGCAGCAAGAGACTACCCAGGAAGCTAATGTAGCAGGTGATGTGTTACAATATGCTTTGATTCTTGCATTAGATAATACTAGTGATTACTGGGTAGTAGATTCAGGGGCTTCATGTCATGCTACACGCCATAGGAAATTCTTTTATGATTATGTTCAAGGTGATTTTGGGCATGTGTTATTGGGGGATGATGAACCATGTAAAATTATTGGAAAGGGTAAGGTACGAATCAAAACAAATAATGGAAATGACTGGTTGCTAAAGGATGTAAGGCACATTCCTGCTATGAAAAGAAATCTGATCTCAATAGGGCAGTTGGGAGATGGTGGCTGTTTGTCTACATTTGGAGAAACGTGATGGAAGGTTACTAAAGAATCAATGGTAATTGCAAAAGGAGATAGGATAAGTACGTTATATTTATGTCCTCGTAACACTGATTATTCTATTTCTGTAGCTTCCACAGGAACAGGTGCAGCGTTGTGGCATCATAGGCTTGGCCACATGAGTGAGAAGGGGATGTAGATTCTTCACTCAAGGAAATTTCTTCTAGATCTGAAGCAGGTAAGTTTGGAATTTTGTGAGAACTGTGTTTATGGAAAATAGAAGAGAGTTATATTTCTCAGGGTTGGGAAACAAAAGAAGAGTGAAAAGTTAGAGCTTGTCCATACAGATGTATGGGGACCAGCTCAGGTACAATCTCTTGGTGGCCCTCATTATTATGTTACTTTTATTGATGATGCAACTAGAAAAACTTGGGTTTATTGCATTAGACAGAAATCTGATGTGTTTGATACTTTTAAGAAGTGGAAATCTTTGGTTGAGAATGAGATAGGAAAAGGTTGAAATGTCTTAGATCTGATAATGGAGGCGGGTATTGCAGTAAGGAGTTTGACAGTTACTGTTCACACAATGGGATTCGCAGAGAGAAGAAAGTCCCTAGAACATCCCAAGAAAATGGCGTGTCAGAAAGGATGAACAGAACGATTATGGAGCGTGCAAGGTGTATGAGATTGCATGCAAGGTCGCCCTTACAGTTTTGGGCTAATGTTGTAAACACTGCTATTTATTTAATAAACAGAGGGCCTTCAAGCACTTTGGATGGTGGAATTCCAGAGGAGGCATGGACAGGTAAACAGGTAAAATACTCATTTATGAGAACTTTTGGTTGTGAAGCATTTGTCCATATTGATAAATATGATAGAACAAAGCTTGAGGCTAAATCCAAGAAATGTACCTTTATTGGATACGGGGTTGATGATTTTGCTTATCGCTTATGGGATCTTAAAAATCGCAAAATCATTAGGAGTAGAGATGTAGTATTCAATGAAAAGGTCATGTACACAGATCAGTTGCAGGGAAAGAAAGAAGAAAAGGAAAACACACAGTACATAGTGCTTGATGAAATCAAAGAAAATGAAGTTCCAAAAGCACCAGAAAATCAAGAGCAGCAGTAGGTACCTGAAACTCCTGCAACTGTAATAAGGTCTACCAGGTTAAGTAGACCCCCTGAACGATTCTCTCCTTCACTGTATTATTTATTGATGACTGATTCTGGTGAGCTAGAATGTTTTGAAGAAGCAATGCAGGTAGAAACTAGAAAGAAGTGGGAGAAAGGCATGGATGAGGAGATGGACTCATTGGTAAGAAACCAGACTTGGGATCTGGTTAAGTTGCCTGCAGGAAAAAGGGTATTGTAGAATAAATGGGTTTATAGGTTGAAGGAAGAAGATGGAGGAAAGAAGCAGTACAAGGCTAAACTTGTTGTAAAGGGGTTTGCACAAAAGAAAGGTATAGAATTTGATGAAATATTTTCTCCTGTTGTTAAAATGACTTCAATTAGAACTATTTTAAGTCTAGTGGCGGTAGAAGATTTGCATCTTGAACAATTAGATGTAAAAACGGCCTTTCTCCATGGGGATTTGGAGGAAGAGATTTATATGTAGCAGCCAGAAGGGTATGAGGTCAAAGGGAAGGAGAATTTGGTTTGCAGATTGAAGAAGAGCTTGTATGGCCTGAAGCAAGCTCCAAGGTAGTGGTATTTAAAATTTGATAAGTTTATGACATAACAAGGTTATGATAGATGTCATTCTGACCACTGTGTTTATTTCAAGAGGCTAGATAACGGAAAATATATTATCTTGTTATTGTATGTGGATGACATGCTTGTTGCAGGGTCTAACATGCAGGATATAAATGTGCTCAAAAGAAAACTAGCTAAATCATTTGCAATGAAGGATTTGGGTGCTGCAAAGCAAATCCTTGGTATGAGAATAACAAGAGACAGGAAAAATCGCAAATTGACATTGTCTCAAGGTGAGTACATAGAAAAGGTGTTGCAGAGGTTTAGAATGTAGAATGAAAAACCAGTTAGCACACCTTTGGCAAGCCATTTCAAACTAAGCAAGCATATGTGTCCAGAGACACAGGAAGAGATAGATTACATGTCCAAGATTCCCTATTCATCAGCAATTGGGAGCTTGATGTATGCCATGGTGTGCACAAGGCCAGATATTGTACACGCAGTGGGAGTTGTGAGCAGGTATATGAATAATCCAGGTAAAGAGCACTAGAAAGCAGTACAGTGGATTCCCAGGTATTTGAGAGGTACCACTTCTCATGCATTATGTTTTGGAGGTTCAGACACTGTTCTACAGGGATATGTTGATGCAGATATGGATGGTGATAAAGACAGCATGAGGAGCACCACAGGGTATGTGTTCACTGTAGGTGGAACAGCAGTAAGTTGGATTTCAAAACTGCAACAGGTTGTTGCACTTTCAACAACGGAAGCAGAGTATGTTGCTGCTACAAAGGCTAGTAAGGAGATGATTTGGTTGTAGAGGTTCATGGAAGAATTGGGTAAGAAACAGGAGAATAGTAGGTTGTACAAAGACAGCCAGAGTGCCATTCATCTTGCAAAGAACTCAGTCTTTCATTCAAGGACTAAACATATAGAACTCAAGTACCACTTCATAAGATCTGTTCTAGATGAAGAACTGTTAAAACTGGAAAAGATTCACACTAGCCAGAATCCTGCAGACATGTTGACAAAGGGAGTAACCAGAGAGAAACTGAGTTCCTGCTCGGTTTCTGTTGGCCTTAAAGCATGAAGGTGAAAAGAAGAAATTTTCCAAGTCCAAGCTCTAGCAAGTGCAGCAGTGGTAGATTTGCTATGATTAGTCACATGAAAAAAATGTAATGGAGCGGTTTGCATGTAAATGGGCATATGGCTTTAAGACCTGGTAAGGCATGCATACCCATGGTAACTCACCGATAAAGTTGGGAGATAGACCTAGGTGATAGGGGGGTGTATGTAAGATTCCTCGATAAATATTTGAGGGGAGTTGGTGATTACTCCAAGTCAAGTTTAAAGGGGGGATTGTTAGTGTTAACCTTGACTTGAGATCGAGTCAAAGGTGGTTAGGTCTAGCACATGGTTTGGGCACATGGTTTGTTGTAGCCCATGGTATTGTCCTATAGTATTACATGTGTTAACCTTGACTTGAGATCGAGTCAAAGGTGGTTAGGTATAGCACATGGTTTGGGCACATGGTTTTGTTGTAGCCCATGGTATTGTCCCATGGTATTGCATGTGATTAAGCCTTTATAAGGCTTGAGGAGGCTCCATTGTAAATTGTACTGGATGTGTGTACTAGATGTATTGTACTGAATATGGGTACTGTATGGTACTGGATGTGGGTACTGTATAGTACTGGATGTGGGTAATGTATTGTACTAGAAGAGAGACTGTGAGAGCGTGAAGAGGAAGTGCAGCGGTTTTGTTGCAGGGTGTATCCCTTCATCTTTCTGGACTGAAATAAAAGGACTGACAAATTTGTTTGTGGACGTAGCCCATCATTTGGGTGAACCATGTTATATCTCTGTCTCTCTGTAATGTTTAATGTGTTTTGCATCTTGTTTATTGACTTAACTGTATAATTGTTATTACTCTGCGGTCCTGTTTTTCTAACACCCTAATCAGGTTAGCTCTAATTCCATGTTAAGATTTCATATACTAGACTAGATTCATTAGTGTTCAATTAAAAATCATAGCAACAACATATCCAAAATCACTGATAGAAACATAATCACAAGATAAACACAGTATTTATCCTGGGAAACCCTCAAGGGGAAGAAAACCCAAGAAAACTTTCTCTGTATAAGATGTATAAAAGACAACCCAAAAAATAGGTGTTCTCCTCCTTCTGTTTTGTCTCTCTCTCTCTCTCCTATGCCCTACTCAAGTGAGTGAGTCTATGTCCAACTAAGAACCACATCCCCTTTATTTATACACATTGAGCCAACTGACTTTTACCCTAATCAAGTCAGCCCCACTAAAATATCTGGGTCGGCTTCACCTAAGAAGACTCAAAACAATATATTATAGTATTCATTAGGGTACTAATGACCCAACTTACAATGGAGGATTTACCTCATGACTCTATGATGACCGAATACAATAGTAAAACCCCGTCGGAGGAATAATAACATCTCCCTTGGGTTCAGTAAAATGCATTTAGAATATCCTTTGAAGTTACAATATTTCAACATGATACATCTGGAAGAAATTCTGATTTTTTGGATTATGTAACCAAAGGAGGATCAACTATAGCTAGTGCACTTGTGCAAGTGTCGGCCTTCGACACTGTCATTCCTAAGCACATTTGATGAAGGACCTAGATGAGGGTGTGGAATTTCAGAGGCAATTGTTGTGCAAGAGAATAAGGGGATCAAATGGTGAAAATTAAATAGGTGAATCCATATGATGTACTTTTATGCATTTTGACATCATGTTAATGGATTGGTACATGTATTTTAAGTAGTCCTGAAGACGTCGCCATGGAGGTCTTGGTGAACTCCACTATCATCTCGTCTTCCATATATGCTTGAATTTTTTGCATTTTTATGGTTGGTTTTATGATGCATACTTTATGATATGTTTATCCCCATGCAATAAGGCGTCCAAAAAATAGTGTTGGGGCACGCACCTCAACGGTCCTTAACTTTGGTAACTCCACGGTTTTTGTGGAAGCTTATAAGCGGAGTTGCGCCTCAAAATAGTCTTAGGGGTGTCGGGGTTGAGTCAAAGCCCTTTTTTGTAATTAACCCATGGTTTAAGTCCAAGGTTTAGGGTTTGGGGTGCCCATGGTTTAATCCCATGGTTTTGTAATAAGTGCACTTGTATAAATAAGCACTTTTGTAAAAGAGTCAGGTTAGGATTTTGATGTAAAAGGATTTGATGCGAAGCTAAGGCCTGGTATTGTAAGAAAGGTTAAGACCCAGTTGTGTTCATGGACGACCTCTGCAGTTGTGTGCGCAGAGGGTTTTTGGTGATAAGGAAGAACTGCAGCTGTGTGCGCAGCTTTGAGGAATTGAAGGGATCTGCAGCTGAGTGCGTAGATCAGAACTGTGGTTTTTGTAAAGAGTTGAATAAAACACAATTCTGTGGACGTAGCCCCTACACTCGGGGTGAACCACGTTATATCTTGTGTTGTGGTTCTTTTGTGTTGTTTTTGTTATGTTTTTTTATGAATTGATAAATATATAACTGATAAGTAAGATCACTGCTAAATACTAACTTCACTGTGAATTCCCAGTAAAGGTTAAGCAAGACATTGTTTGTTTATCTAACTGCGAAGCTATACAAGTGAATGTTGAATCTCTGTGTGTATAATTATTATTTATTAAAGGCTAAAGGTACAGTAATATCCCTCTTCTGCTTGCATAAACCTGATTCTGCGGCACCCCATAGCTGTTTCAGGTGAGACTACAACCTGTTCGCAGGTTCTTGCCGAAAGGGCCAACACCGTGGGTCTTTTGTTGGTGCGAAGACAAAAGTATAGAACTCGGGTCTGCCCTATAGCCCAACAAATTGGTTCCGTTGCCGGTTGAACTCAGTATCTGCTCAAGAGGGATTTACATCGTGCCTAGAGGGCTATGTTTTGGAGACCCTCAGTGAAAGAAATCAGTGATTGGATTGAAGAGACTTATCTGAAATTTGCTGAACAAGAGAACAAATATCTGCATTGAAGTTCAGACGACTTTTTACAAAGGTATGTTTTTTCTGCTGTTTATGAAATTTTATTTGGTAGTATCCACATAGAGTTGCACCAGTGGTTATCCAGGTTGACAGAGAGGAAGACGAAATTCCAAGAAGGTTAGTTTCCTGATTGGACCCCCGCAAGAATCAACATATTGAAAAGAGTGAACAACGTGATCTATCGAGTTGTTGATTTCTGGATGACGCGAACCCTTGAAGCATTTGTGACAGAGTTCGCCATCGACACAAGTACTTCCTTCAGCGAAGCCGAACAACAATTTTTCAAAGGACCAAGGGGTACATACTTGAATTCATTTAATTTGAAAATTAAAATGCTATTGGCTGAAAAAGGTATATTGCTCATTGAATCAGACTGTTAGACTTAGTAGTAATAACTTATGTTTGGAAGCGAAAGTGACTTCGTCGAGCAAAGTGGTTTGCTGCGAAGTGGTAAAAGATACAAGAGGAATTTTGCATCCTATACTTTAGTTCAGAATACCGAGTATAGCGCTGTAAGTCTAGCAGATTCGGAGCCTGAAGAAACCCCTTCTGTTGGAAACCCTCCGGTAACTCCGCAACGAAGATCTGTTATCCCTAAGAACCCATCGCAGTCTGCAAGTAACCCTAGCCCAAGTATTCCTGTCGCAGGTCAGTCTACCCCAGTAAGTTTCCCTCCCCCAACTACCATTCCCCCTCCCTCCCCCCGTAGATCCACTATGGCCCATATGGCAGATGATATCAAGCTCCCAGTGTTCAAAGGAACTAGATCAGAGGATCCAGAACAGTTTTGGTTCTTGTGCGAAGCTGTCTGGACGGCTAAGAACATTATGGATCAAGATATAAGAAGAGTGCAGTTGGTCACTTCTTTTAGAGACCGATATTTGACCTAGTTCATGAAGTTTTCTAGCACTCAGAACCATGTCCTGGATGATATCAAGACAGCAATGATTAAAGAGTTCAAGAATCTTAAATCAGAGTCACAGTGTATCACGGAGTTAAAAGAAATTCAGCAGAGGCGAGGAGAATCAGTTTGGGACTTTGATCAGAGGTTCAAAGTTCTGCTAGATCAAGTTAGTTTCACTATTGGACCAGCACAGCACAAATAATGGTTCATTGCAGCGTTATTACCACATATCAGAACTCCACTCATGCAACAGAAGGTTGCTGATCAGCAAGAGGCTTTGGAGATTGCCATGAAACTGGAAACAGGTCCTGTCGAAGATAATTCTGGCATAGCCCAAATACAAGCGTAGTTGGCAAAAATGGCTTTGGAGCTTCGCGACATGAAGAAGGGGAAGTCTATTCGCGAAGAGGTTTGGTGTACACGATGTACGACAGAAGATCATGACAAGGAACATTGTCCTGCGTTAAGAAATTACCTAAATACTGGTGCGCCAAACCCATTTAACCCTAATGTTTTATATTGTGAGATCTATAGAACAACTGGTCAGCATCGACTTGAGGACTGTTATCTGCTACAGTGATATGTCCAGGTACCTAAGAATCCTTATTGCAAGTTTTACAAGTCAGTAGGACACAACAAAGAGGAATGTTGCAGCTTTGACATCATGAGAGAGCGTACCAATGATGCTTATAGGGTACAAAATGATGCACAAGGCAATGATGGATATGGTTACCGCGGAGGTTGAGGTACTTTTGGAGGTCGTGGTCGTGGTGGTATGCCTGGAAGAGGTCGATGCCAGGTTGTGTGCTATAACTGTAATCAGGCAGGACATCTAGCTAGAGACTGTCGGAACCCAACTACGACATGTCGATATTGCAGAGCAGTAGATCATGTCATTGAGCAATGCCCACAGTTGATAGCTAAAATACAAGAAATAAATAGCACTCCTACTCAGAATATTCAGATGATTTCTATGGAGTAAAGACCAGTCCCAGCCATTAACGTTGTTACCAGGAGTGGAGCTACGATGCAAGTACATACTAAGGAAAAAAATCTTGTCGAGGCTTGGTTCCGCAAGACCCCAGAGAAATTTCCAGCATTTGATTTCGGAAGAGAAAAAGAAACATTTATGGAATCCAAAAAAGATTTTGCTGATCCAGGAACATCAGTAGCACCTGCACAACAGCATCCACAGCAGCAGTCACAGTCCCAAGAAGCTTCGACGGATAAAGTAAGTACACTGTCATCATTTTTATAGAGTTGTATGAAGCTCTTAAGAAATCAGAATGCTTTAAATGAGTTGCAGAAAGTTATTGCTTCTTGCGAACCTCAGTGAAGCTCTGGTAAGGAAAGAACTGTTACTAGAGTCAGAAGAACTGGAAGAGAAATGAGATTGCATGCTTAGATAGGAGAGTATGGCATGACTGATGTCATCTTAGATCTAGGATCATAAGTAAATGTCTTAACTAAGCAGACATGGGAACAAATGGGAAAACCTACTCTTGACTGGTCCCCCGTACAGTTGAGATTAGCCAATCAGCAGAAGATTGTGGCCCTAGGAAGATTCTCTAGTGTCCCAGTAGATATTGATGGAGTCAGTACCTTAGCAAACTTCGAAGTCATTGAGATAATTGATGATAGTAACCCCTACCCAGCTTTGCTAGGAATTGAGTGGGAAATAGACAATGCTGCAGTCATTAACCTTAAGAAGAGACAGATGACTTTCGAAGGGAAAGGTTTGAGAGTCATAGTACCATTGGACCCTTCTCAAGGAGAAAGGTACACAGGACCACTCAGAGATGAAGATCAGGATGTTTTGGATCATATCTACAACATCACAGCTAAGGAAGAAGATTATGTTGACCCTACTGCCGAAGGTATAATGGATTGGCAGTGTGACAGCTCTTGCATGACATATTCAGATGATGGTCTAGAAAATTGGCAGAATAGACTCTATGAGCTACATGGACATCGATGTGCCAGAATTACCAAGTCTCTCAGATGGCTTGGTTCACAGACAAGAGACTTGCCTAACTTTGATGGCTTGACAGACCCAGGAGAATTTATTGTACAATTATCAGAGCAAGTACCGGATTCACAGAAAATGAAGACTCTAGACTCAGCATTCAGAGCCACAGCATCCATATGGTGGAATGGTCATAAAAAGTACATTCATAGTTGGGAAGTGTGCCAGAAGTCTCTTTTCCTAAGATTCATGGATCAACCTCAGGAGGTGCGAAGCAGGTTTAATGGAAAGACGAGCCATCAGGAACATTTGGAGCAATGCTACGAAGCCTGGAAGTGTGTACCTCGTGAAGAGTGGGTACATAGGTTTGTGCATACTTTGGAACCTATAGAAAAAAACTAGTATGCGGAAGTCGAGCTTTGCCATGGTATTGTAAGTTGGGATAGTCTTGTTGATAGTTTTATGCTGACATTTTCTATTAATGAGGTTTCTCCTGCTTTGGATGCAGCTGTTAGGTTGATCCATACTAAAGTGTTTGATGATAAATAAATAACAGAGTACCAACCTGATTGGAAGGCACAAGAAGCTAATGCAGTAGAATGTTATAACCTTGCAATTGACGAGGATGACGATCCGCGCAACATTAACATTCTTGAGTCAGAAGGACACTGTGAAGTACATGGAACAGCAGTTGAAGCACCTAAAATGAATCAGCCATTGAAGACAAGGACAGTAAACATTGGGTCAGAAGAACAACCCAAGTATGCTACCATTGGATATTATTGGGATGAAGAAATGGTGAGCAAAGTGACCCAACTTCTCCATGAATATCAGGACCTATTTCCGACAAAGTTTTCAGAGATGAAAGGAATCCTTGGTGATATAGGAGTGATAAAAATCCCTTTGAAACCTGATGCGAAGCCTATGAAACAACGCCCTTATAGGTTGAACCCTAACTATAAAGAAAAAGTTAGAATGGAGCTAGATAAGATGCGTGCTGTAGGAATCATTGAGCCGGTTGAAGAATCCGAATGGGTCAATCCTATGGTGGTGCAAGAAAAGAAGACTAAGGGGGAAATCAGAATCTGTGTTGATCTGAGGACGCTGAATGATGCCTGCTTACATGATCCTTTCCCTACTCCCTTTACAGATGAAGTTTTAGACAATGTCGGAGGTCAAGAAGTGTACTCTTTTACTGATGGATTTTCAGGTTACCATTAGATCAGAATTGCTCCAGAATATCGACATAAGACAACCTTCGCTACAAAAATGGGATCCTTTCAGTATACAGTTATGCCCTTTGGATTGAAGAATGCACCTGCTATGTTTTTTGGAGTAGTCACCTCCACATTTAAGGAATTTATACATAAATTCTTAGAATTTTATTTTGATGATTGGACTATCTTTGGGTTACTAAAAGACCATATAGCTAGTTTAAGACTTATGCTAGACAAGTGTAGACAGCATCAGATTTCCTTGAACTTGAAAAAGTGTATCTTTTGTGCACCTTTTGGAATTCTGCTAGGTCACATTGTATGTAATCAAGGATTGATGATGGATCTTGCGAAGATAGCCATTATTGTGAACTTGCCACCTCCAAAGTCTGTTAAGCACCTTCACACTACACTTGGTCATACTGGATATTACAGGAAATTCATTAAAGGATATGCTCAGATCATAGCCCCTATGGAAAAGCAGTTGAAGAAAGACATTAAGTTTGAATGGACACCTGAGTGTCAAGAAAGCTTGGATATTTTGAAGGAAAAGATGGTAACTACCCCTATCTTAGTATTTCCTGACTGGAATAAGGAGTTTCATGTGCATGTCGATGCATCCTCCATTGCTCTGGGTATAGTATTGGCTCAGTCAAGTGAAGGTAACATTGATCACCCTATTGCTTTTGAAAGTAGAAAATTGTCCACAGCAGAAAAGAATTATACTACGATAGAACGAGAAGGTCTAGCGATGGTTTATGTATTGCAGAAGTTTCGACATTATCTGTTAGGATCTCATTTTAAAATGTTCACTGACCATTCTGCTTTGAAGTATTTGGTTAACAAGCCTATGCTAGGTGGAAGGATATGCATATGGTTGATTCTGTTTCACGAATATGACTTTGAGATCATAGTTAAGCCTGGAAGACTTAACCTAGGGCCTAACCACTTGTCGAGGCTCGAGTCAGGAGAAGAGCCCACTAGTTTGGACGAAGGTCTTCTTGATGCCCAGTTATTTGCCATCCAGATGGTTGATGACTATTTTCAGGATATTGTTCAATACTCGTCTACAGGTTTTGCACTCGCCGAAATGACAACACAGCAGAAGAAGTAGCTAGTGGTTAGAGCAGCCGACTTTACCTTAATAGCAGGACAGCTATATAAGATGGGACCAGATGAAATATTGCGCAGATGTGTCCTGGAGCATGAAAAGCCATTAATTTTGGCTGAGGCACATTCTGGAGCAGCAGGAGGTCATTACGCAGTAAAAGCTACAGCACAGAAGATTCTGACAGCTGGATTGTGGTGGCCCACAATTCATAAGGATGAAAGAGAGTATTGCCACAGTTGTGACATCTGTTAGAGGACAGGCAAACCATCCAGGAGGGATGAGATGCCTCTAGTTCCGCAGGTAACTTTACAAGCCTTTGACAAGTGGGCTATTGATTTTGTTGGACCTATCAATCCCCCTGCGAATAAATCCAGAGAAAGATACATTATTACAGCAACTAAATACCTTACTCATTGGGCCGAAGCTCAACCAGTCAAGAACTGTAGTGCTGCTACAACTGCGAAGTTCATCTTCGATAACATATTGTCAAGATTTGGGTGTCCTAGAATTCTTATGAGTGATCAAGGATCGCATTTCCTAAATAAGACTATTGAATTATTGACTGAATAATTTCAAGTATATCATTAGAAGAGTATTGCCTATCATCCTCAAGCCAATGGAACTGTCGAAGCCTTTAACAAGATCCTTGAACATGCTCTGACGAAGGTTTGCAATGTTAACAGAAATGATTGGGATCTTTGAATTCTAGCAATACCATGGGCTTATAGAACCACTTGCAAGAAGTTGACAGGCCATACACCATTTAGGTTGGTCTATGGACAAGAAGCAGTCATGCCCATGGAGTACATTGTTCCTAGCCTAAGAATATCTGCTTTCACAGAGATGGATGATCCAGCTATAATTAAATAAAGGCTGGCAAAGATACTAGAACTTGAAGAAGACAGATTTGTTGCAGGGTTCCAGCAGCAAGTACAGAAAGCCATAGAAAAAGCATGGCATGATAGACACATTAAGAAGAAGCAGTTCCAAAATGGTGATCTTGTGCTCTTATATGACAGTAAATTCATGAAATTCCTGGGTAAGTTCAAGACACATTGGAAAGGACCATATATAGTGCAGAGAGTTATCGATGGAGGCGCAGTCCAGTTAGCTAAATTGAATGGAGAAATTTTACCTTCCATGGTGAATGGAAGTAGATTAAAGAAGTACAGGGACAAGCCGGGACCCTCTGATCAAAAGTAACAGTAAGAAGGACAGTCTAAGTACTAAGAACAGTTGGAATTAGGTACTAGACTATAATGAATCTGTTCTCAAAGCTACGAAGTGTGAAGACTGTCAAATCTCGAAGGTTGAAGTTGGGTTGCCGCTTGGGTCAGGATGGGTCGAAGGCCAATATTGTGTCGAAGGGTTTAGGGTTATGTCGAAGAAGAAAGGTGTGTCGCAACCTAAAATGTGTCTGATGGGACAAACTAGACTTGGCGGCGCTGGCACGTGAACTGCCTTAACTGCCTGTAATGATGAGATCTTGGGAAAATCTAGCGCCATGTGGACAGGATTTACTGTCGCTCCATCAGATTTGGGGTCATTAATGCAACATGATGACCGATTTTGTCGTGGGATTCTATAAGAAGCCACCCAGGCTTGCGACTCCTGCATTGCGCATTTATTTGAGTTTACAGTTAACACCATGTCGAATGATCGTGAAGTCCAGGAATTATTGTGAGAGTTCAGGGAGAGAGGTCTGCAGAACCTTATGAGCAATCCACCTTGCGAGGAGATTTTCCCAGCGCTGAAGCAGCCAATGCAGACACGATCAACCAGAAAGAAATTTAAGGCAGAAGTTCGCTCTAAGCAGAACGAAGAAAGGCACAAGCCCTCAGGAAAGACCCACGAGGACCCCGAGATGTATCCTCCTGTCTCAGCAGAATGGAGGCATGTTGTTTGTCTTATGCAAAATTACATTTGCATGCAATCATAGGGGCACCACCTGTTAAGGACCCAAATTTGTGGATGGTCAAATGTTCGATAGGACATGAACGGGAGGCAGTTCAAGGAATGGGGTCACTGATATATTTAGAAGTCCCAACGACTCCCATGACCATCATAAATATACAGAGACGTAGACGGATACAGTGCCTGATAAAGTGCGAAAGGAGACCATAAAGAAGGAGCAAGCATCCGACGACATCATGTATGGCCTCAGCAAGCAGTGCACTCTCTTCACCAACACGATTCTACCACTAGAAAAGCAGCAGAGTGTCCCGGGACAGGCCACTGGTGAGTCTTAGGGGCCTGTTGGGGCGCGCACCTCAACGGTCCTTAACTTTGGTAACTCCGCGGTTTTTGTGGAAGCTTGTAAGCGGAGTTGCACCTCAAAATAGTCTTAGGGGTGTCAGGGTTGAGTCAAAGCCCTCTTTTTGTAATTAACCCATGGTTTAAGTCCAGGGTTTATGGTTCGAGGTGCCCATGGTTTAAGCCCATGGTTTTGTAATAAGTGCACTTGTATAAATAAGCACTTTTGTAGGCTTTTGATGTAAAAGGATTTGATGTGAAGCTAAGGCTTGGTATTGTAAGAAAGGTTAAGTCCCAGCTGTGTGCGTGGACGACCTCTGCAGCTGTGTGCGTAGAGGGTTTTTGGTGATAAGGAAGAACTGCAGCTGTGTGCACAGCTTTGAGGAATTGAAGGGATCTGCAGCTGAGTGCGCAGATCAGAACTGTGGTTTTTGTAAAGAGTTGAATAAAACACAGTTCTGTGGACGTAGCCCCTACACTCGAGGTGAACCACGTTATATCTTGTGTTGTGGTTCTTTTGTGTTGTTTCTGTTATGTTCTTTTATGCATTGATAAATATATAACTGATAAGTAAGATCACTGATAAATACTAACTTCGCTGTGAATTCCTAGTAAGGGTTAAGCAAGACACTGTTTGTTTATCTAGCTGTGAAGCTATACAAGTGAATGTTGAATCTATGTGTGTATAATTATTATTTATTAAAGGCTAAAGGTAGAGTAATATCCCTCTTCTACTTGCAGAAACCTTATTCTGCGGCACCCCATAGCTGTTTTGGGTGAGACTGCAACCTGTTCGCAGGTTGTTGCCAAAAGGGCCAACATTGTGGGTCTTTTGTTGGTGCGAAGACAAAAGTATAGAACCCGGGTCTGCCCTATAGCCCAAGAAATAGTCCTTATCTAGGCTTTGATGTGAGAAGGTTCTCACCAAGTACAAATCAAGTTGGCATCAAAGCAGGATGACAAGTGTTGTAGATTGTGGATGTCATGGGAAAAGGTTTGAAGCATTATAGACTCGAAGAAGGCTAATCTAAGAAGACTTTTGGTTATCACAGAAGATGAGAAGAGGAAATTGTGATTTCTTTTGGAACAATCAGTGGAGGAGCAAGTTGGAGAATGCTCCACCTAAGGCTCATCCAAGATAAATCCATCTAGAGGGCTTGACAGGTATATTAGTTGTAATTCTTGTTGTAGAAGTATTGATGATTTTCCTTATTATTAGATGATTAAAGATGTTCTCCAAGCACCAGTTGACAAAGGTGGTTGTTTGGAAGATTCAACTACAACTTCATACCATCTAGGGCAGAAGGAAGATGACCAAGAGTTAGAAGTAGATGCAGGAGAAAAGGATTGTCCTTCTCTTCATGATGGGGAGTTTTGTGCTTTTGAGAAGCACACTTGAGGCATTGGATTCAAGATCCTTACAAAGATGGGATACCAAGGAGGAGGACTTGGAATTCTTGGACAAGGCACCATTCAACCATTAGAGGTGGCAAATATGGGAGGGAGGAATTGGATATGGAAGTGAAAATATGGGAGGAAGTTCCAAATCAACATCAAGCAAGGAACCATTACAATAGAGTGATGACACCTCATCATATGATAGCGATAGAGAGTACAGGAAATATCCAAAGGGAGATGAACATACATTGAAGACCAACATGATTTATTTGATAGCCAGAGTTTATGGAATCAATATCCATACAAATTTTGTGGGTCAAATAACCATTTTGTAGCCAAGTTTTGGAAGCAAAAGGTCTTTTCCAAGGAGGTTATGGCTACTAGAGCCCACTCTTCAATTTTTAAGGTGGATGATGGAAACGAATCACGGTCAAAGAAGTTTTGTACTCATTGTAACTTGAGTGGACATTGGGTTGACAAGTGTTGGAAACTCCATCTAGAGATGGGTTCGAAAAAAGTCAAACAAGGCATGCAGGAACCATTGAAGTAGACAAAAACTACATATGCAGAGAAGGATAGTAAGGGGATTTTGGGGAACAAAATCCTTCCCAATGGGGAGGAATGACTTAGGAGGATCTCAAAAGACCAAAAATTCAAAGTCCCCACATTGCAAAAAGGATAGCATCATGTCGAACCAATTCTAATTGTACGAATGGCTTGTCAAACAGAGGTCGTATGCAAAAGTTATAGCCCACTGATGTTTTCAAGAAATAGCAAAAATATCCATAGACTACACAAGTTGTACTATTGAATTCAGCAAGACATATGGTAGCACCAGATCATGACACATGTCATTTAGATTTGGTGTTTTCACAGTTCATTTGGACTAGTAAAATTATGCCATGTGGCACCACTACAAGAGTGACATGTGGCATCCGTACATCCCAATTGGAATTTTGTATGATGACATGGCATCATCTGAGTGTCAGAATTCTAAATCCTTGATGGCAATAAGAATTCCATAAACAAGCTAAGAATCTTAGCACACAATTAACCTCACTCGAAATTACAGAGAAATAACGTAAGGAGAGAATACGAGGAATTAACTAGCATAGATCCAAATCTTAGGCTCTATCAAGCGTCGAGAGGGATCAAATATCTCAAGGTGCAAACCTCTTATTAAGGATTGCACTCAAGGAGATATTGATTTGATTCAAACCAAAAGACACATCTTTTTATTTAAGGCCGACATATAATATTTAATATTATTTATGGTGGACATATAATATTTTTATTATTAATATTTAATATTATTTATGGCTAACATATAATCTTTCTTATTATTTTTTATTTTGTTATGAACGAACATTACAACATCTCCCCCATACATGGTTTTAAAACCATGTGCAAGGCCCTCCTAAAACCATGGATTGTTTAGGAGGCCTTGCATATGGTCTTAAAACCATTTACAAGGCCCTCCTAAACTATGTACAATAAAACCATGGGTTGTTTAGGAGGCCTTGCACATGGTTTTAAAACCATTTGCAAGGCCCTCCCAAACCATGTACAATAAAACCATGGCTTTTTTAGGCCAACAGTTTTTTTGCTAATAATTCAATTTTTTATTTTTTATTATTTTGTTAGGTAGGAACATTACACCATCTCCCCCATATTGTGTTATTTTTCTGACCGACATTTTAGGAACATTACAACATCTCCCCCATATTAGGTTGTTTTTGTGGCCGACATTTATTTTGGTCGATGATTAAAATTTCATTTTTTATCATTTTGTTAGTAACAAACGTTACAACATAATATCGACAAAACGTTACAAGATACTAGGTTGTAGAGCGCCTCTCGGCGCAATGAACACACATTAATGAATGATCAATAAATGATAATTGATATTATTGCATAGGTAATACATCCTTATAAAGGAAAATAGAGCTTCTAGGAGACAATTCATGCTAGCTCATAAAACATGCTTACGAAATATGATAAACCCCCATAGGTGAATAAATAAGTTTCCTAATTAGATAAGGACCTCACGAATTAGCAGAAGCATGTGTGAGTTGTCAAGAGTGATGGAAAAACATGCTAATCCTAGAATATAAAGGGAAAATAATGGGGGATGGGTTGGAAACAAAATATAGCAGTTTCCTAGTTGACTAGCTTTACTTTATCCATAGGAAAGCTAAAATAAATTAGTAAAAGAAAGAATTTGTAGGAAAGTACAGTTACTAATTATGGCAGTCAATAAAGTGGAAAGGATCAAACCAGAATCAGGATTAAAGCGCTTCTGGGGTATATATGGAAAGTGTTGACTATGTGGTGCAAGTTGATTAAATATTTTGATTAGAGAACAGAACCAGTCATAGTCATGAACACTCAAATAATTCAGAACATCTCACAACTCTCATGGTTAGAGGGGGGGAGGCAAGAGATGGAACAATATGTCCAATATTCAGTGTAACTACTACAAGAAGTATGGACAATATGAATGAGATTGCAGAAAGAAGCAAGTTGACCATAATAGTAACCAGGACAATAGCAAAGCCAATGTCTCTAACGAAGAAGAAGGATCATCAGAGGTGATGTTTATGTCTTATCAATCAATTGAAGAACGTTGCAGCTCATATTTATGGCTACGATATGTCGGTTTCAGCAATCACATTACAAGTAACAAGTCACTATTATCTAGTTTGGATTCTTCTATTGTCACAAATATCGAGCTAGGAGATGACTTCATGATCCAGTCAAATGAAAAAGGTATTATTCCTAAATACTTACAAAGCTTATGAAAAGAAGTTTATTCATGAGGTTTTCTATGTACCACATTTGAATGTAAATCTGATCAGTATAGGTCAATTACTTCAGAAGCAATATGATATTCAGTTTTATGATACATACTATACTATTTATGATAAACCCCCTAGTAAGAGACTCTTATCCAAAGTTGAAATAACCAAGAAAATAATATTTCATCTTAGTTTTAGGAGTTCCAACCTTCCACGGTCTATAGCCCATATAGTTTCCAGTCTAGATGAATTGTGGTTATGGCATTATAGATTCATTTCATCTTCCCTTCAAGATTGTTAATCTCTTGCACAAACAATCAATGGTCAAAGGGTTACCAGTTATTCATGAACAATCTATCACCTTTGAGGATTGTATCACTGGTAAACATTAGAGGGAAAGCTTCCCCACTTCCACATCTCGAGCCAAAGAACGTCTTGAAATAGTTCATACATACCTCTATGGAACCACACAAACCCAATGCAAAGGAGGTAGTTTTTATTTTATGGCCTTTATTGATGATTTCAACAGGAAAATATGGATTTATTTCCTCAGGAACAAATCATAGACCTTCTCCAGGTTCAAAGAGTTCAAGGATCTCAATGAGAAGTAGTCTAGAAATTTTATTAAAAATTTTAAGTTGAATTGTGGAGGTGAATATGACTCACATGAGTTTTCAAACTTCTGCAAGAATCATGGCATCCAACGACATTTCACCGCCAATTACACTCCACAACAAAACGAATTTGTTGAACGAAAGAACCGTACCATCATGAACATGGCCCGCAACATGTTGTCACATAAGAAGCTATCAGATGCGTATTGGGATGAATTTGTTGCAAGCTCAGTCTACTTGCTCAACAAATCACCCACGGTGAGTGTCCAGGAAAAGATTTTTGAAGAATCATGGAGTGTCACTAAGACTAGTATTTTACATCTAAAAATAATTAGTCACTGTTGCATTTGCGAATATACCTGATGAACTCAAAAGAAATTTGGATAAGAAGAGTGAGCTCTGCATTTTGAATACTTAATAAGCAAAGTAATCTATTACATTATCACACCATGTTCCATACCAAATTTGAATGGCTTTAACTTTGCACCACATGCACTTCTATGCAATAATCTTCTATTTACCATTTTGCATATTGATGATGATGATCAATATTTATATTAATTCTAGTTTGCTTTGAGAATGGGAACTATGGTTCTCAACCCCCATCTCTTGGTCGCCTTTACGTTCTTTCCTCGTTAATATATGCACAACTACTCACTAGATTTCATTCCGCTCACCTTTTTTGCTTAAGTGGCTATTTCATTAGTTATGTTTTTGAATGTTTAAATTTTAATTACATATATATGGTATTTGTTATATATATATATAATTAATGCGTGTGGAGTAGGTTTATTGTGTAGTGTTTACAATGGGTTTTGGCTTTGAAGAGTGGTGGGTTTGAGTGGAGTTCTTTACTCTGCACATTAAGGTTAGGGTTAAGTTTGATATTTTTATTATTACTAGTCTGGTGGAGTTTGGTTTTAGTTTAAGGCTTAAATTAAATAGTATTATAGTGTTTGGGTTCTCTTGCATTCTTGTTTAGCATGGTTTGGGTTGGTCGAGTTCCTTTTGGTGGAGGCCTCGTGTCATTTGTGTTCTAATGCATTATTCATTTGCTACATTAATGTGCATTTTCATTCAATCTTATAGTTTGATATTTTATATTATTACAACTTAGCCGAATGTTTTTAAATATTTTTATGAAAATTGCTAAAGTTTTATATACTTTGTGTCTAAGCATATCATTAGTATTTGAATTACTTTATTAAAAAAAAATAGGGTATCTTTTTTCTTTTCAAAAAATAAAAAAGTAAAAAATAAATTGATTCTTTTCCTTGTGAAAATTTATAATTTAATTTTAATTTCTTAATACTTGGTTTAATAGTTGAACAATAAAGAAAATAAAATTTGGATATGAATATATATAAAAAAACATTATTTTCATTTAATAAAAAAATGAATGGAAGGGTTGTGAAAGTTCGTCATGGTATCTCGTGACTTGTTAGTGGAAATGCAGACATGGAAACAAAACTATTTATTGACTTGGAGGAATGATTTGAGGCACTTCCATAATGAATTATAATATGGTGTAAGAAGATGGAATGTAGGAAATTGAGTTAGCTTCCAATATATATATATTATCATCCAGAGTTCTCGTTTCTTGGGTTGATAATGACCTTTTTCGTACCGGCCCAGATCTTATTATTAGACGATATGTATGAGAGGATGAGATGACAAAAATCCTCTCTGCATGCCATGATGGGTCATGTGGAGGACACTTTTCTGACAAGCAGACAACAGCAAAGTGTTGCATTCCGGTTATTACTAGCCAAGCATTTTTAAGGATGCTTCCAGGTATGTTAAAGGATGTGACAGTTGCCAAAGAATGGGTATACCTACGTCATCGGACGAGATGTCTTTGCAGCCTCAAGTCATGATTGAGCCTTTTGAGAAGTGGGCTCTTGATTTTGTAGGACCAATCGAGTCCCATGTTCCACAAGAAGAAATACATCCTAGTTTGCACATATTATATCACCAAATGGGTAGAAGCTAAAGCTTTGTTTCGGGCTACAGAAAAATATGTGGTAGAATTTATATATGAAGAGATATTTACTTGGTTTGGTGTGCCTAGAGAAATTGTCACTGAAAAAGGTTCTCAATTCACCTCTAAATTAATGAAATAAATTACCACGAGATATAGTATCTGACATTGCAAATCCTCACCATACCATCCACAAGCTAATGGCCAAGTAGAATCAACCAATAAGGTATTGGAAGCTATCTTAACCAAAACTATTCAGCTACATCATAAGGATTGGGCAGATAGACTCTTAGAGGCTTTGTGGGCCTATATAATAACTTGGAGAAACACTACTGGACATACACCCTATGAGTTAGTATATGGAAAACAAGTCCTTTTGCCGATTGAATTCCAAGTTAAGACTTTTCGTATGGCTGTACAATTGGGTATGGATTTGGAAGAGGCACAAAAACAACGAATTTTACAGATTAATGAATTAGATGAGATTAGGCAAGATGCACTCCAAAGAACAATGTTAATACAAAATCAACGAAAGAAATGGCATGATAAATTTATTAGACAGAAGCAGTTTAATACCAGGGATCGGGCATTACTATTCGACTCAAGGTATACAAATTTCAAAGGAAAAGTAACTACTCGTTGGATGGGTCCATATGAGGTAGTTACAGCCTTTGATAATGGGTCAATAGAGATTAAGACAATTGATGATCCACAAAATTCCTTTGTCGTAAATGGACACAGGTTTAGAATTTATCATCAACTAATATCCAGACAAGATTTTGTGAAGAATGTCTTACAACAAAAGGATATGGAGTTGGTTGAAGAGGAATTCATTCCTTCTCCTCCTCATTCTCAAATGATTTTGTGTTGTTTTTATGTACATATGTAAATATATCTTTATTTATTTAATAAATAAAATTCATTTATGATAAGTTGACTACATTCATGCAGGGAATTTGGTTGTATAATCAGCTTATGGAATTTTGTCAAATAAAACAAGAAGGCTCTTTTCCTTTATCTAAACTTTGATAAAAATTTATATGATTTTTTCTTGATGCATATGTTTTTGTTGCGAATAAAAGCTGAATCATCTAATAATTTGTTTTGCAATTTGATTACAAGAACCTTGTCTTTCTTATCAACTCATGAAATGATTCCTAAAAATGGAAATGCTTTAAGAACTCATTATAAGAAAAAAGGATTTATAATGAAATTAAAATGTTCTCTATATCATTCCTACCCACTTTCTTCGATGATTCCTTATGGTTTTATGGCATTTGATTCAGATATGCACATTTCAGACTTATCATTGAAACAATTGGTTAAGACCTATTTTAATCATCATGTGATTCAAAGTTCTATTTTACACCTAAGGACTACTAGTTCATCATGTACTAATTATCAAGACTTGTCTCTTAAGGATTTTTGAGAAAACTCAAGAATAAGTGAAATTTTTGCTTTTGGGGAACATTACTTCTCTTTTATGAAGAAGATAGATTGAAAAGTCCAGGAGCAGATTTAAGTTATTATCTTTTGACATGATCTATAATTCATGCCATTGTGATTTTTTCTTAACTTATAAGGTTCGCTTTCAAAAATCTAAATTATGTGTTTAGCAGGCTTAACTCACTCTAAGTACCAACCGGCTTCCACATGTTAAAAAAAACTTTATACGAAGCAAACCCGTCAGAGTACTGAAAAGGCTTGCTGGCAGTGGGTCCATGCTATGTAACATCTTTAAACAAGGATGCATGGTAAGTGCAAGTAAACCTGTTGGGGTATTGAACAGGCTCGCTGGCAGCGGGGCTATGCTTTCATGGTTCCAAGATAAACCCGTTGGGGTACTGAACATGCCTGCTGGTAGCGGGTCAATATCGAGTAAAATATATCTGGTTAATGCATTACTATGTACATGGTTCATAAAAAAAACAAACAAAAATGAAAAAGAACAATACATGTTTAGGCCAATTCTTCATTATGTCATTAGAAAATGGTTGTAAGTTGGACTTGGCCTCTATCATCTAATTCAATAATACCTAGGATATAATTATTCTAGAAATGGGACCCATATCTATAGAAATCTCACAAACTCTAGGGTGAACTTAAACTATTCTTGGGATGACAAGATATCCTTAAATGAGGCATGGATGACTAGCTTTTCCTATGGCATTTTTCGCATCAATTATATTCTCATTATTTGTATGATCTTCTTAAGCACTGTTATTCTTGATGGAATCTGAATCATCTCCATTTACTAGTTAGTATTTCTTTTTCTTACTACAATAATAGCAGCATTTTAGAACTATTTGTTATATTATTTGGAACTCAGTCAATTTTTCTTTAATGGCTTGAGTACATGCCATATTTTTGGTTTGGGGGAAGATTAGAACTATTTTTACTTTCTTAATGTTGATAGAATGTTTTGTTTATTTCTGACAAAATTTTAGATGTTTTCAGGATAATGCAAGTAGCGAAAGACTATTTTAATCCATGAGGGACAATGCAATAAAGGTTTAATAATGTTGGTTTACATCATCATATTGCATGCTTACAACCCAAAAATTTTACTGCATAATTAGCAGCAGTAAGATCTAGTAAAGCGCATTTTTGAACAAAAGGTCCATATGAAGGGCCGAATTCCGGTCTAAATGGAATGCCAAATGACGATTTGAATGAAAATTATAGTGTTATAACGGCATGATGTCAAAATGTCAAATCCTTTTGATTTTCATGGGCAAAGAGTTGAATTAGTTGCATCATATCCATAATTATTAGGCCTCATTCACATGCTTACAAATGCATTATGATTTTATTAAGACTCAACTCGACCTATGATTTTGATTATGATTTTGATATGATATGATATTGTTTGACGCTATCTTGATATAATATAATTTTAGGATCTTTTCGACCATCATTTTCCTTGTCCTCTCATCCAATCACACGTGGAAATTGTCAAAGTCCTATCACCTTATTGACTAGAATTATTATGGTTTTAAATGCATCTTTATGGATTCCGTAATAGATAAATCATTCAACCTGTCCAAAGTTTATTTTGGACTTGGTTGAATATATCAGAACCTTACGAATTCATCAACACATGCATTCGTATGATGACACATGATTCAAAGAATCAAGCCATAGTGTGATTGGTCGAGCGTGCGAACCATGGTCTTATGATTATTCAGGCGCTTAGACATATTACATTTTAAACCTGTGATATTTACCCTTGTCCTCATTTACCTTCATCTTCGAAGAGATATTCAGACACCATTTCTTGCAACCTCTACATTTTTTTCCCTTGTTTGAATAGTGCCTAACCATCTAAAGCCTAAAAACTATTAGGACTTGTTCCAGATTCCAAAGTTTCAGGAATGCTGGGAGATTTTCTTCCAAGCAGGATGGAATCCATTTCTCCACCTTTTGCAAGGATATGACGAGGATATTTCGTTGTTATTTACAAAAGGGTTTGATGGTAAGATGGCCAAGGTTGGTTATCTCCTTTTTTTGGTAACCGAGGAGACCATTGTGGTAGTGACCAAGCTCCCAAGAGAAGGAACCCATTGGCATAAACATTTTTTCTCCATCGACCGGCCTACCACTTCACTCTCAAGCTGAATTTTCAGCATGTATCTGAAAGGAAGGGGTTTCATAAAGAATGGATAAATCCCGAGTACCTGAACCCTCTGACCATCATCATCCACCTTATAACCTACGAGGGTAAGTTTACCGTGTTCAAAGTTTTCCATCTTCGCTTACTGGCACATTTCATTAATCAACAGCTCCTTAATTTCCCATTTTATTTCCTTAAAAGCCTGGAAAAATATCAAGTCAAGTTAGGAAGAATATAGTCAATCCTATGGGGAGTTTGTACCACCACAGCCTGATTAAACACCTGATTGTGCATCAATTGAAGGAGAGGAACCATACTTGGGAGAAATTTTGTGTTTAAAGTCTTAAACCTTCATTTAAATGTCTGAAAACACCGTCGGCACATTCGGGATCCTAAGCCCAGTTAGACCTCTCCTAAGGAAAGGAAAATCCCCAAAATTGTGCATATTGACGAAGATACACCAGAAGCAAGTTCACCTGTCCATTCACCTACCCCTGTCAACCTTGGGTCCGCTGAATTTCTACCTATTTCATGAATTCGAACCAGGAGCGGGAAGGTGAAGTCCGTTTAGACCCCTGTTCATCCTATCGTTTAGACCGATCATCCAGATCGTATGGTCAAAGTGAATGAAACTGTCTCTAATTCATCCTTTTTTACATTAGCTAGTGTCTCAGTTGAATTGCTCAAAGCTGCTGCTCTTGATACTACTTCTTCATCTGCTCAAGGCAAGGGTTCTGAAAAGCGAATTCCCTCCATTGACCTTGAGACACCACCTAGAGAATTGAGTTCGTGTCAAGAATTCAGAAAACCCACAGAACCGTCTACTCCTCATCAGCCGATAGTAGAAAAAATAACTCAGGAATTGGGATGGTCAGCAAGTCGAAATGAGGAATATGCCAAGATAATTGCTAATCTTTTCCAAGAGAACAAGGAGCTGCGTATACAAGCCAAGGTCGTTGAGGACCTTAACAAGGCCTTCACCTCTTCACATGACTCTCGTCAGGAGATTCACACTATTTTAAATACACGGGCAAAGAAAATGAAATTCAAATCTCCTATTCCCTCTGCTAAGTTGAACGCAGCTGCTGACACAGCGCCCCCTTCTTCCTAAACTCCATTTTTTGCTTAGTGGGACTTGGCATCTCTTCGGTTTGGGGGAGTGTTGATCTCGATTTTGTCAATTTTCTCGGCTGTTAATTCACTCTTTTGGCATCTATTTTGTCATCTTTTTGACATATCTCTTGTCATTCAGCTTATCATTAAGCCCCAGGTACGAACGCATTTGGAATTTATGCAAGTCTTGGTTTATTTCCGTTATTTCATAATTTTATTAGAAATTCTATGATATTTGGAAACATGCCTAATACATGGATTTGTTTTGAAAATTAGAGTTTTCAAAAAATCCTCCATGTGTACATGCACTCACGCTAAACATGCAAACATCACATCTAGCTCGCCATCCATCTCTCCGATCGATCCATGTGTTGTTTAAAGCACAAAATGGTTTTTAGTTGCTCTGTTGTCCATGTGTTTTGCTGCTATGATGTCTTTTCCTATAGAAGGCCCATTGCCATGCCCTCTCCATGTGACAACATGATTCATGCCCACGTCGACAAAGACCCATATGCCCATAGCCCACGCGAGGAAAATCGACGCGCGAAGGATCAGGAAGGTGGTTGCACGTTGTTTCCAATCATCACATAGTTGTTTAATTAGCAGTTAAGGTTGACTATTTTTGGAGCAGTCGACCACTGAAAGGGTCAACCTACTCACCTATGTAAAATATATATAAATACATCTCCAAGAGAGAGTCAAGCTAGCTAGTTAGTTGGTTGATTAGTCTTTATCAAAGAAGCTATGTAAACTCTGTTTCGAATTCAATATAAAGTTTTATTTCCAGTTGTGCATACATGTCTATGCTTTCATGAGTGGTTGATTAATTGAATCACAACCCTGATTGCCAAGAGGGCCCCTCAACAACCAATGGTCTCCCATCTCTGTGTGTTTTCGTTTATTTCCCATCTTGCAGCTAAGTAATTTATATTTCCAGTCTCTTTATGTAGTTCAGTTCTATTGTAAATCAATATTGTTCATTTCCTTGTCTTCTATAATATGTGTTTGTTGTAAGTTATATATTATACTATGCTGTTAAAATAGCTTTCATTTCCAGAATTGCAAGTGGATGGCTGCGCAATAATTGTTTCCAGTTTTCATTTCAGTTTGTTTCTTAGTTTTATAATTGCAATTAGATAGAATTTGATTAATCTAATATCTTATGCTCAGCTCTCAGCTAGATCCAGTTCTATCAATTCTTGTTTAGTTGTAGATTATCTACAGTTATCTTTCATTTGACTTGTTAAATAATAGGAAATAATCTCTTTTAATTACTGTAAGTTACTCTTATTCTTCTGTTGTTTTATTTGTTAAAATAAACTTATTCACTCTTTCATTTACCTTGCAATATCATACGCATCATAAGTCAGTTGATATTAAGATCATTTAGGTTATTTGTTTCGTAATTTGCATTGTTTTTCCCATTCAGGCTGTCATTCGGACTGTCTGTCCAAACTGTCATCCAGACCTTCGTTCGGACTTTAATATTTTCTATTTTGTTTTATGCTTGTTTCAAGTGCAGTATTCTTATTTTTGAAAATACATTATTTTTTGCAATTGAACAGTAACTATATATGTCTATCTAGGACCTTATTTTAAATAATATAAATATCTATCAAGTTCTATAATTACTCTTATCCTTTGTGACCTTTATCTTAGGTTAATTTTGGATTGTGTATCCTCTGTCTCTGATTTCTTCATTTGTTTTTTTTTGTAAGTTGCACAACTCTATGAAAATACAGATGCAAAATATACAAAACTCAACCTGGCCAAAATTGAGGGCCGTCTAAAGAGACTGAGGGACTGAGACGTAGACATCAATATAGACACTGAGTTCAAATTTAAAGAAGATAGAGACACGTACATAGTCCTAGATATAGTTTCCAGACACAAACATAGATAAAA
Source organism: Pseudotsuga menziesii (assembly GCA_001517045.1). Taxonomy (NCBI): domain Eukaryota; kingdom Viridiplantae; phylum Streptophyta; class Pinopsida; order Pinales; family Pinaceae; genus Pseudotsuga; species Pseudotsuga menziesii. The sequence goes on from LPNX010501229.1 coordinate 182,719, forward strand.
TACATAGATATGGAGTTCAAATTTAAAGACAACCATGGATAGGCTTGACCAAAAAACTGCAAAACTGAAGCCTGGGACGAGAGGTATTTTTAGCTTCTACAAACCACGAACCTTAGGATGGTGGAATTTCTTCGATGATGGGCAGGCCCATCGTTCTTCCTACGATTGGGTGGGTGAGTTGGTGGCGGCTTCCTGAGCCAGTTGCACTAGTTGCTGTTACTGATCAGGTTTCTGGCTGGACATTTTCTTCAGGCGTTTCAAGAGAGGCTCAATCATCGAGGGGATGGGGAAAGGCGAAGCATGAGGAGTCTTCGTTGTGCACCCTGTCACGCTCCCACTTCCACCTCCCCGACAACTAGCGAGAAACATTCCCCCAGTTGCACGTCCATTGCCACCTCCTCCCCTATCACGGTCTCCACCATTCAGACCACCATGCACTAAAATGCCTGCAATTCCCTTCCTAAGTCACGAGCTTCGTACCAGTTGCTGAGAATGTATTCGACCAAATTGCATAACATGTTCTTCATGAGCCAGCAATGGTTTATTTGGATACCATCCTGACATGTTTCTAGCTTTTGATTTAGGACTCGCCCTTCCCAGGCTTCCATGAGGACGTGAACCGGAGAAGAGATGTGGGGTTCATAGTCAGCCACAACTTGGAGGCTACAACCACATTGGTCTTTTCCTCTGCCCAAGCTTGCCCTTGTCGATGCACCTCTTTGACGCGACATGGAAACCCGCTTGCAAAAATTAAGAGACTGACAGATGATGAAGAAAACAAACTAGAGAGCCACCAGACGCATAGAGAACCCATCAATTTTCAGAGCCAAGTGGAGACTACACAAATTGTCAAAATTATTTGCCATGGCATTAATATCCACCTTCCCCCCTGCCATGGTACCAACACACAATGAATTTTTTTGCAGAGCCATGAAGGCTATGAGGAAAACATGTCATCGCCAACCCATGTCCCAGGTGCCAAAGTGACAAGCAAGTCTTCTCTCATGCTCGATGGACGTCCAAGGTTCTGGAGGCTTGTAGAGTCGAGGTTGATGGACAGGTTGGGATATTGATGGTCACCACGCACTAGGTGCAAAGGCCGAGGCAGGACGTCTTGTTAATCATCGGACTGATCACCCGCATCCGAGACTGATTTCTTCATTTGTTTCTGTTGAAGGATTTGTCAATTGTATCCTTAGTTGAGTTGCTTCAATTTTATTTAATTGAATTTAGGGTTTAAGTTACTAATTCTATTGTCTAAAAGGCATATTAGATTTTAAAAGTCTCTAGCATAAGACTTGTCCTCCTTACTTTATAAGTACTAAATATTTCAAGAGAATAGATTTAGATTTAGGAAACAAAATATCTTTATTACGTTTTATACTTGTTTTTATTAAGTTTCCTAGTTGCTTTCGTAATTATAGTTGTTTCATGTGAATAATATACCTTTAATTTTGAATGGTCCGTTAAAAGAATCTCATTTCTTAATTGATAGATTGGTTGTTCATAACATCTCTTTAGAGTCATTTGCTTATGGAATAAGTCAAAATGTTTACTATTACTTGTATTTGGACACTCATTAGTTTACATTTATTTCTAGAAGTTAAATTAGACCTAATCCCAATTAGTTTCTTTATTTCTTTTGAAATCCATTTTGATACACCTCCTTCTCCAGTTTCGATCACAATGAATGCATATCCTCAGAATGCTCAAGGAGAATGGAACTAGATAAGTTAGTTTGATCACTGTATATTTGTCAAATCACATGTATAGTTTAGTTATTAAGTAGTTGTAATATTGTCTCAAATCATATAGTCTCTTGTGTTCATATAGTAAGAGTGATGGATTCGTTTTAGCCTTTCTCATTCATAGATTAAGAAGCAGAAAAATTAATTAATAAATTACATAGTAAAAGAGTAGTTTACCTTCTTAGAATAATATTATTTATAAATACATAGTTCACGGTTAATAGAATAGAGCAGTATAGCTTGATACTGCTCTAATCTAGTAGTCTTATCCCAGTCTAATTACCTTAGTAGTTAAAATTCTAGAGTTTGACTCGGTTTTTCATTTTGAAATATCTTTCAATATTTTCTTTGTTGAAATATTTCCATGACACCTTAGGAACCTTTCTACCTTCACATATATTTTGTGTCGACTCTAATTTTACAAACCTCCATTGATAATTAAATATTTCGTGAATTAATTAAGACAATAAAACAACCAACAAGTTGGAAGTTGTAGTTTGCCTATGAAAAACAAATGTCGGACCCAATCATTTATCAAGAATAGACACAGGGGAAGATCCAACTGGAATCGAATATGACTTTCCAAATGCACATCTATTTTGAATTGAATCCGTACCTACTGACTTAGCAGATATTTCTCAATTCTTAGAGGAAGGACGAGCACCTCAAGGAATGAATGATAAAAAGAAAAAGATCCTACCGATGAAAGCCGCACAATATACCATAATAAACATATTCCTTCACAAACTAGGGCTCGATGATGTATTACGACGATGTGTTCTCGATCATGAAAAAAATATAATGCATGAAGAACATTATGGTCCATCTGGAGGACATTTTTAGGCCGACACAACAGTTAATAAAATCCAACAGTCAGGATTGTGGTGGTCGACATTATACCGATATTGTCTAATATTTGTAAGCAAATGTGACCGATACCAATGATTAGGTCAGCCTCTACCAAGTACAGAAATGCCTTTAATATCCATAAATCCAAGTTTAACATTTGAAACTTGGGCGATCGACTTTACAGGACCATTTCCAATACCAACTAGATGAACAGGAGCACGATATATTATTACAGCAATCGAATATGTCACTAAGTGGGTAGAAGCAGAACTTATCAAAACCTGCTCAAGTGAGATAGCCACAAAATTCATCTATGGGATTATCGCCACTAGATTTGGATGTCTGTTGACCTTGATTAGTGATCAAGGATCACACTTTGTTAAAAAAACTATCACAACCTTAACAAAACTATTTATGATTGACCATCGGAAGAGTACAACATATCATCCTCAATCTAATGGTGTAATTGAATATTTTAATAAAACACTAACCAAAGGACTAACAAAAATATGTAATACTGACAAAGATGATTGGGATGAAAAAATCAATGCCGTCTTATGAGAATACAGGATGACGTATAAACGGTCGACGGATCAGACACCATTTTGAGTTGTCTATGGACAACAACTAGTTGTTCCTTTACACTTTAGACAACATGAACCTATAATCGCTGACATATTGCACATAGATGTCGAAAATGATAGAAAAGAACGATTAACAAAACTATTTAAATTGGAATAACATTGACTAATTGCAATGCAACACCAGGAAATCCAAAAGCATCAGCAAAAATATTGGCACAATAGAAATATTAAAAAGAAATACAAGCTTAGTAGAATATTTCACATGTACAACATCTAAGAAGAATTCAAGAGAGCTGATGATCAATCACATCAAATATGCAACACCAAAGAGAGCTGGAAAAATTATTTCTATAGCATTAACGAGCACGGGAAGAGGTTCTGACTTGAAGCTCGACATGTTAGAGGCAGTACAGAAAATGTCGACCAAAGCGAAACTCTACTGTTGGGAAGAAAATTTGGATGAAATAATTAAGCACATACACGTCAAATTATAGGATGAGGGCACCCAAATCTGGTATCCTTTAGTAATTGTCTGTATTGCTATGTACCATCTTCAACTAATCAAAGATAAATAGTTTAATGAACCAAGTCGAGTCAGAATGTGGAATGAGCTTTCACACCATCCAATAGTCGACTGGGACTGACCGTAGCCAAAATTTGGTTAGACAATTGGTTCCAGGCACTAAAAATAAAAACTGTTAGATGGAGGGTACCTCAAAATATCCAAATGCGTCTACCACCAACGTCCCACATTTAGTTGGAGTTAGACCATACATCATTCTGGTATCTGTAAGGAGCTGGAGGAAATTCCAAAGCACTCAACTACTATCCTTCAGTCGAGGTGATATTCATAGAACTCAATTGACATTATAACACTAAGTTAGACATACCACCGATAGCGAAGAAAGTCGACCAACCGGTAGTCGACCCTCTAATTGACTCAGAGAAAGAAGAGGATTATGAGGTACGATTTCATATAAGCACATTTACTCTGGACCATAACAACACTGGTGAAATTAAGGGTCGCCATAGTAGATACACAATAGCCATAGGAGGAAGCAGAACATACAGATGAAAGTACCCAATATGATACCCCTCTTCCTGAGTATGCAATGACAAAAGAAGATATCCATTGGATAGCAGAAGAGCTATTCAAAGCTCAATAGAAAAGGAAGATTACAATGAAAGGAAAGGGGAAGCACAAAATTATACTCCAAGAACCAACCGAAGAGGATCATTTGGAGTTGTATGATAGCGCAACTCACATCCTTGAGGATGCCATAAAGAATAAGATACCAGTCGATGAACAGTTCCACAAGTTCATCACAAAGGAGGAGCAACAAGAGCAGACAAGTCAGAAGAAAGCAAAATTCATTACTCCATCTTCTTTCGACCTCACTCAAACTCCACCACCTCCGACTCCAACCCAAATTGAAGAAGAGGCCATACCGAATTTGACTTCCACTGTACCACTTACCACCAAACATACATATGTAGAGGCATTACTCAAACCACTTCGCGCCAGACTTCAAAAATATAATGAGCTACAAGAATTTATAAACCAGTTACCATCCATCCTTCCTGGCCTGTAGAAGATGGTCGTAACAAAACCATTTATAAGGTCACATCCGCACCACAAGGTACTTTTTCTGCACTCCAAAACCCTGACCATCCACAACCATCCATAGCAGACACAAAAATTGGTGGGTATACCAAGTCCATTATCCAAATAAATCTTGATGTAACCAACAATATTGTCGCAGAAAAAATTTCTTCATTCAAGCCCCAACCCATCGAAACCCCTCTATTCCTTGAACCCGCTGACAATAACCTTGCTGAAGAAATAACCGAACCTATTGAATCAAGAGAAGTTGTCAAAAATATCAACACCATCAAGAATGCAGAATTTAGTGAAAAAATTGTTGAAAACATAGACTTTGCTGAGTTTGGAGATCTTGACGATATAGAGGAAACTGTCGATAATCCCTTATAGACAAGTCCCATCCCAATCACAAATCCATCAACTTCTGAGCAACCACCACCTCTCCCTTCTCCTACACGACCCCTTGTACAGTCAACACCTCAGACTACCCCACCTGAAATTCATCAACCAAATCCTATTCATACCATTGAACCCCCTGAACAGCCTCCGAATGCACTAGTAGAAAGTCTACCGACCCAAGAAGCTGATAGACAAGCTAGAGAATAGGCGAAAAGAAGAAGAAAAGAAAGAAAAGAGAAAAAGAAACAATAAAAGGAGCAACAATGACAACTACATAAGTCCCAATAGTAGACACCTTTAGTGATTCATCTAGTTCAACTCGGTTCTACAATGGTAGTCGATACCCAAAAAGACAAAGAAGAAGAACTAGACCTGTTGGTCGATGCTATCAATAAAGAGTCTAGAATTAGATGAGAGAAAATTAAAGAGCAATTGAAACAAATAAATACAGAGCATACATGAATTCTAACTAAATGAAAAAACTTGACAAAAAAAAATATTACAATTCCAGAAGGGATTGACACTAATAAACCCCTTGACAAAGCCTACCGACTTTTTGAAAGTGTCGTGTTGAACTTTCAATAGCAGTTGCAGGAAAGACGACAGGAGCCAGAAGAAGAGACCACTATTCTTCTGAGAAAGCAGTTTACAACATTCTCAGCAGCTCACAATATGTTGGACGAGTACATTACAGAATCCACAGTAACAACAGAGGTATTGCGAAACTGGTACACACATAATGGACAGGTGTTTGAACAAATGTAGAAGACTCGTGAACTCGTCAGTTCACCTCAATACCGACAGTCAAGCACTAAAGCAATGACACAAACAATTCATGATCAGCTCGTGTTAGAAATGACTAAATTAGAAAAATTATAAAAACAATAGCATCAATAAATTAGCCAAGCCAGACCTAGCCTTATCAGTCTCGACAAGATCCAACCATAAATGCAACGACTGCTTACTGTTGAAGAAAAAGAAAAAAAATGGGACTGACATGGCCAATATGCTCAACATAGATATGCATCAAAAGATAGAAAACTTGTCGAGCCTCACCACTTTGACCATAGATATCCAGAAGACACTTCGCACTTGGGAATAATTTTAGCATCAATTATCAATCACCGCAGAAGCTATTTTGGAAGTATGCATTCAACAATAGCCATCTATCAGAAAACATCGTCCACGATGAACAATACAACGACAGGGCTACCCAAGGTAGAATATTGTCATCTCCTCATGTCTTCATGACAAAGAAAGATTTTGTGCTAGGGGAGATGTTGGAGGAGCTAGTCGGCTAAGCTGACTAGACTCTTTAATCGACCTAATTGTATATTATGTCAACCTCATAGGTTGTGTCGGTTAGTTGAACCGATAGGTAGTTATTGTAAATGTTTTGTAAATCATATATATAGGATGTAGAACCCGATAGATACTTGGTTTGTATAAACCCACATGTGTTATTGAGTAATATATATTGTTATTATGTCTACCATTATTGTCTCTTGTTATGTTATTGTTATATTATTCTATATGTGTATCATTGGTAACCTTGCAATTTGATTTACTACAACACTAACTAATTTTTTTTAAATTATTAAAAAATTATTTAAAAACTGAATTTCCAAGAAACATTATATTATACAATCCTTATAACAAATTAATCTTAAATTCTATCCTAAACCATAAAACATTTAAAAACATTTATTCAAGTTGATGAAGGATGATTTTACAACTTTCAATACAAATCTTGATAACTGTGCCTATGAACATATTTAAAAGCATAAATAAAATCTGATAAAGGGTAAACCTCTTTTTTTTTAAGGTTAGGTAAGAGGTTTACCCTTTAGCCGGCTTTGAACCTGGGCCTCGCCCAGATAAAGGGTAAGCCTCTTACCTATAGATACGTAGCTTGTAATAGCTCTATCACCCTACACACTTCACTACAAAATTAATAGGAAATACTCTGACTCTGACCTGAGGAGTGGTAACTGGATGACCTCAGAACTGCCACTCCCAAGCTTGACCTAGAACCGTTGGTGGTTCTTCGTCGGATCCCCCCAAGTTGGCTCCAACATGCAAAAAAAAACTAGAACTCCATGGATGAGGTTGTCGGTATTAGGAAGTTAGGTTGTGTATTCTCTAAGTGCTGGGTTTAGAATTCCTCTCCAATCCCATCTAGAAAGATCCCATGCCCTCTCTTAGCTCTTGCTTTTATAGATATTCTTTGGAAAATGGGCATTTGGTTATCTTCAATTAAATCAAGATTTTAATATTTTCTTGAAAATAACTCTTAGTTTGATTTTTATGTAATATATATTAATTTTTGATAACTAGGAACTTTCTTCTAGTTCCTACGTGAGTTGAGAAAATAATTCTTATTTATATATTTAATTTATAATATATATATATATATATATATAATTTTGCTTAATAACTTTTGTTAATTTTATGTTTTTTTTTTCATATATATATATTAATATTATTCTCATATATGTAGAACTCACTGAGATCTTTTATGTTTATTTATTAAGAAATAATTTTGTATATTTTTTTATTATATCGAGTTACTTATTGAAAACACACTGCATACTTAAAGGTAAATGGGGCTATTTGAAATAAAAAATGAGGCATTTCCAAGTAAGTTTATAAAAATCAAGTTTCCGGATTGTGGTTCTCATCAGGTTACAAAAAAATTACAAAGTTAGAAATTATATCAAACATCAAAACAAACAAATTTAACCATACCCTCATTGTCACGTGGATGACTCGCATAGCCAATCTGTAATAACAAAATAATGGCGAAAAATAAGTGAGTTGTCATAAAAATAAATTAACAAACCTTTATTGAATGACATACTACATGTATATAAATAAAATTACAAAATATCAAGTTAACCGTATAGAAATTTTAACTAATAACAATTTTTCGCGATTTTATCAATTAACTACAATCCAATCAACTCGCTTTATCATGAAGTAGGTCCCTATGGAAATTGGAAGGCTAGTTACTCATGAACTAGGTCTATATGGACAAACATATCAATTAGTTTTGTGATGGTATTTATAACTTTTTTTGGTGGTTAATGGAAATGTGGATCTCAGAAAACTTATGCTTTTAGTTGGAAAGATAATAATACAATGATTTTAATACCATGTAGAAAAAGTTCATTTCAAAACAGGTAAGGTAAAATGTCATGGAAAAGTTATTCTTCTAATTTTTTTACTTTTATGTTGTTTCTTTAAACCATTGGTTATGGTAATGATCAAGTGGTCACAACAAGGATCAACAATTTTAAATCTCCGATGTACAATGTTAGAAGTAAGACTACTTTTAGGTGGATACATTGGCACTCAACAAAAATCATCTTTTTAGTTTTTGTTATTAATGTTAGGAATATGATGCGTGATCTCTTTTGGCCTTGTAACATAACACTTCTAGTAGTGGAGCTCTTCTCAAAACAGTTCTAGACACAAATAAGCTTTAGTACCCTATAAGGCTACTTTCATCCCCAATTTCATATTATGCATTCAGATAAGGTCGCGACTAGTTATCAACTACTCTAATCACTTTCCCATTATAGGAAACAAACATTTCCCTTAACAAAATAAATAGGCCAAAGAAGAATGCAATACAAAAAACAAATACTCCTAAAGATTATCGCTATGTTCACATTAACAAAACAAGTGCACCAATCTCTTTCTAAAGGGCCTTTTTCCCAATCTCATATTCCATCATCGCTACAAGTTCTTCATTCTCAACCTTTATTTTAGTCTCTCCTCCTCTATACTAGCTCTTGAGTAATCCCTCAAAAAAAGAATTTGGACATGCTAAATCATCATGTACATGGTTTACCTTACTAGTTCCATATAAATGTTGAATCATTTAGGATTATTTTTTATTGTCATTTTTTTCTATACACTAATTTTAATAAAAACTAAAATTTTGTTGTACACTTATTTGAAAAAAATAATTTATTTTTACATGCGAACATTGAAGGGTTAAATTTCTCTTAGCCCTTAAAAGTGAAATGGGACCCTGCGCTTCAAATTTGATCCCTGGCACAACTAAAGTAAGGCAAGGTAGGGGGTACATAGACTAGTTCCAACCCATACTACACGCAAAAGGTTTGGTTCTGATCCCAAACTAATAAGATACCTGATCCATATTACATTAAACAGATTTACAAAATTAGACTAGTCAAATCTGAAATAAAGAATACACCGTAATATTATAAATGAAAATGAAGGTAGTATTAATTACACACCCCATAAGGCGTAGAGAGAGAGTGTATGAAATGATCGTCCCATAGATTGAAATGATGACTGGCTATGCGTCTTTGTCTAGCATTATCACCATCATCTTCGGAATATACGGCTGTTCTCAAAGTCATGTTTATGGGAAGTGCCGCATATTTCCTTCCAGGAGTAGGGATTGTTCTACGCAGAGGCTTAAGCTGATGATGACATTGATGAGTAAAACTTATCTACGATCCGCGCAGGCACAATTTGGAAGACAGCGGTTGGAGAGATGCATGAATAGCTTGTGGTTCTTCCATTAAATGCAGCTTGAAAAATACTTTATCTTAAATCAAATTTGAAATTTATATTATTTGTAGTGATTTTATTGGTGGTAGTCAGTCCTTTTTTAAAAACAAACCTCAGCTGGACTAATGTTGTACATTTTTTTAAGCGCCTTTTTCGGTTCACGTGCCAAGGGTATGTGATTTCATGAGATTATGTGGCGCTCATGTGATTTGAAACCGATTGTAGGTGAAAGATTCTCTTTCTTTCCGATAATGTCACGGATTTTCTTGGCCCCCGATAATGTCGCCGTACGTACGGTTGATTGTGGTCGATCAATCGCATTACCTTATGATTAAATTTGTCAATATCGCAATTGAAAGTTGAAACAATCAACATGTGACGCCGAATAAGATGTTTCTTATATATGACGCCAAATCTGTCAAATCACAATTAAAAAATCATGTGTAGTAATAACAATCTTCGAGTCATTAACCTTATAAAGTCACAAGAAACATGTTACAGGTGGCTGACTGAATATTACAGACTAACGTCAAATATTACATTGATTGAAACAGGTGGTAAAGACACTTCTCAGTGACTCTTGCGGTTAAATGTTATAATAAAACTGTTAGATTATATATGTACATATATTGTCTGTATTATTAGCCTATATATAGGCCTCTTCTGTACATTAGAATTGTGTGATTCAATATACAACCTGTTTCGTTGACATGGTATTAGAGCACAGGTTTTGAATCACCTTAATTTTTTTTTTCCCGCATCTTATTTTCTTTCCAGCGTCGCTAGTGTTCTCCGGCAAATATCTTGCTGTGTCCTTTTCGGCTCTCTCTCTTCCTCTTATAGTTTTCAGTGGCTCAATATGCCAGGTGCTTTCTTCTCTTTTTTTCGTCCTAATTTCATATTTGTGGTATGTTTCTGCATTTGAGCCTTCTCGATGGCACAGAACGAGATTCTTCATCATGTTCAAAGTGTATTGGATGGCACAAACTATATGGTGTGGTCCCAATCTATGAGTAGCTTTCTTAAAGGCCACAAGCTTTGGCTTTATGTGACTGGGGAGGTCAAAAAGCCAATTAAAGTGGCTTCTAAATCAGATGAGGATTTCACCACTCGTCTTATTGATTGGGATAGCAAGCATCATCAGATTCTTACATGGTTCCGTAACACCACTATCCCATCTATTTATGCGCTCTTTGGCAGCGTTGATGAAGCAAAGGGTGGTTGGGATATGCTTGCTTCTCGTTATTCTTCTATGGATGGTGCTCACGAGTATCAACTTCTGTTTGAGCTTTTCCATTTGAGGCAAGAACCTGGTCAGAGTATAAATGATTTTCTTGCTCGCATGCAATTCTTGTGGAACCAAATTGATGTTTCTGATCCTATTTGGAAGGATCCCACTGATGCTGAGATGTATGTTACACGTAGAGATCAACATCGCCTTAACCAATTTTTGATGGCCTTGTCTGATGATTTTGAGCCTGTCCGTGTGCAACTTTTACATCGTTCTCCTCTTCCCACTTTGGACACTGCCATCTTCAAACTTGCCCGTGCCAAGACTAGGTCCACGGGGACTTCAATTAGTGAACCTCTCACATAGCACATGCGAACATGGGATATTAAATAATACCCTTAATTTCCAAAGATATTCACCCAAAGTATTTTTGTTGAAACCCCCTCCCAATACTTAAAACCTCCTCCCCAACCTTTTTTATACCTTAATCCTTATAAACCACCCTACCCATCCCCACCTTAAACCCCTCATCCCCCTAATATGTGCAATATATTGGCTCAATTTTTGATAATTTTAAAACCCACAATATGAACTAACGTGATAGTATATTGGTTAAAAAGTGAAGCCCCCGTGACTAGATCGCAGACTATGCGCTCTTAGCCTAGTCATATAGTGTTGGCTGCACCATCCTCTGGTTATTCGTCATTCCAGCGAGAGCATTATGACAGGTCTGATACTCCTCGACTCTGTCCTAAGTCTTGAGATAACAATTACTGTCGCTATTGTCGACGTCGAGGGCACACTATTGACAAGTGTTGGCGTAAGGGAAGATCTACTGCACCAACAACAATAGTTGCTCATACTGAGAGTGGTTCATCTCCAGTTTCTCCCTCTTCAGTTGCTTCCTCTGGCCAGGCATCAAGATCCAATGTCACCTTATCTGCAGCTGACTTCGAGGCAATAGTCAACTAGGTCATCCTATCTCGTTCTGGTAATGCATCTTCCTCTGTCCTCTCAACCTTGCCAGGTACTTCTTCTTCTTGGCTCTTTGACTCTGCTTGTTGCAATCACATGACACTTCACCCTACTTCATTTACCACATATGCACCTTCACCTCATTCCTCATTGATTCGCACAGCTGATGGATCCACTATGAATGTTAAAAATATAGGCACTATCAGTACACCTTCCCTTTCTCTTTCTGAAGTTTTTCACGTGCCTGAATTGTCCTTCAATCTCCTCTCTATTGGCCAACTATGTGAACTTGGATATAGACTTGTTGTTTACTTTTCTAGTGTGCTTGTGCAGGATCCTCGTACGAGCTAGACCCTTGGGACCGGACATAGAATTGGGCGCATGTTCGAACTCTCATCCTTACACCTCCCCACCACAAGCATCTTTGATGCTTCCCCCTTGTCATCACCATCTCTTGCACTTTGGCATTCGCGTCTTGGTCATGCATCTACATCTCGCGTTCAACTTTTAGCGTCAAAGGGTTTGTTAGGTTCAATGTCCAATAGTCCTTTTGATTGTATTTCATGTCAACTTGGGAAACAACCGGCCTTGCCTTTTAATAATAGTGAGTCTCATGCTATTTCTTCTTTTGATTTAATTCAATCTGATGTTTGGGGACCTTCTCCTGTTGCTAGTATGAGTGGTTCACATTATTTTGTTATCTTTGTTGATGATTTCTCTTGTTATTTTTGTTATCTTTGTTGATGGACCAAACATATTGAGATTTGTCATTTTGTCCGTCATCATCTTCTTCAGGGCTCACTACAACTTCATTCTGTCACGTCCCGTGATCAGCTTGCGGACATCTTTACAAAGTCACATCCTTTAGGGCATTTTCGTGATCTTGTGTCCAAACTCAAGTTGGTCTCTCGCACTCCACCTTGAGCTTGAGGGGGGCTGCTAGATTATATTTGTCCCACATTGGTTATGTACATATATTGTCTGTATTATTAGCCTATATATATAGGCCTCTTTTGTACATTAGAATTGTGTGATTCAATATACAACCTGTTTCCTCGACAAAAACAAAATGCTAGATGTCTGTATATGTTATTTTCAGTACCACAATTATTCTGTATATGTTATTTTCACTACCACAATTTTTCTTATATGTTATGAGTAGCACAATTATTGAATCATATGTTATGTTAGGTTATTTCAGTATCATAGTTATTGAATAAATAATAGAGTGTTACTATATTTCAAATTATCATAGCTTTCGCATTTCCATTGTTCATACTGCAAGATTGGAATTTGGATTCATTTTTGTTGGTCGCATAATTGTTTTTTTATATGTTTTTGGTTCTTATACTCTCTGTCATATAATGTTTTATCTCAAATTGTGACGTTCAATCTTGTAATCTAATTTTAATCTTAAACACACTCTCTCACTAAAAAAATTTAAAACACTCTCTCAGTAAAAAAAATTGAAAATTTAACCTTGTAAGTCAATTCTTCTCTCATATTCTATAATCTGTGAAACGGTAGCCACTGTGAAATTTGGGACTTTTAATTTTTGAGATGGATATACTAACCAAGGGCCCTACTTGGTAGTGTTTATTAATCAACTTTAGTTTCATAATTACTCATCCATGAAATAACATATTTAAACAAGTAGCATAACTTCCAAACTTGATGAGGAGAAACTAGTTGTTAATATATATTTTTGGAGCATGAACATTCAAGCCTTTGATATTGTTGGTCATAATGATCAGCAATACATGTAAGAACAAAATTAAATTTGATTTTTTAAACATAATTGTAATCCATCATGATAAAAAATTAAAATTAAAAAAAAATTAAAAACTTCAAAAATTATTTTTAAAAATATAATTTTCCATTCAAGAATAGCCTAAAAAGGGGAAAAAAGGCCACATGTTTATAATTATACACTGTTGTTAGGCAATAAACTTGTGGATAGCAATCATCCAATGAATTTGAAAACAAAATCAAAAGCAACAAAAAAACTTGAAAAGAAAAATGTCCATAGAAAGCTTTGGTTATTCAATTCACAAAAAATAGAAGGAAGAATAACCATCTCTTTACTTTGTTCTTAAGCACTGAAATCATGAACAAAAGATAGACTACCAAAATTACAAATTCAAAAAGTAAAACATGAAAAAACCAAAAAAACAAGTTGAAGTGAAGAACAAAAACTAAGTGCCCAAAAGAAAGAATGAAAAAGATGTCATAAAACATTTTATTCAGAAATAAAATCATTAATGAAACATGTCAAATACATTTACAAAACTAAAAGGAAAATGCTATAGGATATTATTCAAAAACAATATCATGAACGAAGACATGATTTCCCAAATCACAAAACACAAATGTAATGCAAGGATGGCATATCCTCGTTGTTTTTATGCGAAAAAAATATAAATAAAAATGGACTAACAAAAGCACGAAATCCAAATGAAAAAAATGACCTAATGGAAATAAAGTTGCGAAGTAAAATCCAATTATTCAAATTACAAAGTCAAATTTAAAATGTTATTTACAAAATGTGTTTCTTGGGAAATAAATTATGGTGAAATATTAACCTCTCAAATCTCAACATTATATGCCTAAAATGTCATACTCTCCTCAAAAAAAAGAAAAAAGAAAAGAGACTTTTAAGTGTTTTCAAACTAAAAGATATACTGTGAGGCACTCCATGGGGTCCAATCTACTCTTAAGGTCGAGGACTACATCACTTCCCATACAATAATCTTAGTGCATTTTCCATGGAATATCAATATTATTGGATGTGCATATGATTTCCATCCTAAATTATCAAATCACAAAGCTTGAAATACAAATATATCTTTTTCTCAGAGAACAAAATAAATGCAATAATGGTTGGGACTCTTAGATTAAACAAACTAGAATTAATGTGGTTTAATGTTGCAAGTACTTAAACTCTAGTAATAGAATCATGTTCACTGCTAGTTACAGCTCCAAAGCGTGAATGTTGTGATTTGATTCGATCACTTCCACTCTAAGAAACACTACAACAAAAACTGGATTTAGCATCTCTTTTTGCATCCTTTTTTGCGTCTAGACCATCTTTCAGTGTATTTTTCTTCATTTTTTGGTCAAAATGGTGCAATTTCACGGGTTGGTGCTATTTTAGGCATTTTTTGCGTCCTTTTCATAAATCTGGCGCAAATTGTGGCGTAATTTGCATCGGGTTTTGCACCTAGTTATGCGCCAAGTTTTGCATCAGGTTTTGCGATAGGTTTTGAGCCTAGTTTTGCACCTAATTTTATGCCTAGTTTGTATATCTACTCTTGTTGCACCCCCTTTTACACCCATGTTTGCCTCAACTTTTATGTCCTTGTTTTCATCCACTTTTGCATCCTTTTTTACATCCACTTTTGCATCCACTTATGCTTCGTTTTTTGCATCCCTTCGTGTGCCAAGTTTTGCATCAAAGTTTACATCCTGTTTTGAGTCTAGTTTTGCATCTTGTTTTGTTTCAGCCATTTTTGCATCCACTTTTGCATCCATTTTTTCATCCACTTTTGCACCCACGTTTTCATCCCTTTTTGCATCCCATTTTGCATCCCATTTTGCATCCATGTTTACGTCTTTTTTAGCATCTACTATTGCATCCATGTTTGCATCCACTTTTTTCGCGTCCCAATTCATACCCTTTTTTGCGCTTACTTTTACACCCACTTTTGCTTTAACTTTTGCATCCATGTTTGCATCTTTTTTTGCATCCAATTTTACATCAGTTATTGCATCCCTTTTTGCATCCATTTTTGCATCCACTTTTGCATCGGGTTTTACGTTGGGTGTTACGACTACTTTTGCATCTACTTTTTTTGCATCCACTTTCACATCCAATTTTGTATCCAATTTTACATCCATGGTTGTATCCACTTTTGCGCCACTTTTTTCAACATGTTTTGCTTCCATGATTGCATCATTTTTTGCATCCACTTTTGCATCACCTTTTGCATCCATTTTTGCTGTACCCCATTATGCGCCCACTTTTGCGCCTACTATTGTTGCATCCATGTTTGCATCCTTTTTTGCATCCATGTTTTTATCCACTTTTGCACCCAGTTTTACACCTAGATGTTGAAGATGAAAATGAGGATAATGATTATGATATTGAGGATGGTTATGATGATGATGATAATGTTGTTGATAATGAGGAGAATGATGACAATGATGATGATGATGACGATTATGATGATGATGATGATGATGATGATGATGGAAATGATGACATTGCCGATGATTATGATGGCAATGCAATGAATGGTGATGATGACAATGACAATGATGATGAGTACAATCAGAATGATGATGTTGATCATCTTAACAAATAAGTTGTTATTTGTCATGCATAAATCATGTGTGTCCTCCATGACCCTTTTCCACTAATCACATATTTTTGGTAGATGCTGTTTCTTATGCCAAAAGTAATTATGAATAACTGATGAAAATGTCAATAATCATGATGACGATGTCAAGGAAAATGGTGATGATGATGGCATGGATGATGATGATGACTATTGTGATAATCATGATGACAATGACAAAGATGACGATGATGATGACCATCATTTCCATCATTGTCTTCATTAAAAACATCATCACTGTCATTTCATCTAGTTCATGATCATCATCATTTAAAGCATATGGGAAATGTTTACCATTTAAAGCATGCATAACAAGTGGGATTATTCTAAAACACCCCACCAAAGTACAAAATTCAAATCACAAGGGATACATAATATTGAAATTGTTCCAATTTTTTTCTCCCAACAAAACATGCTTCATTTTAGGGAATTATGTTAAAATCCATACATTCATAGTCCATTCATACTATACTTGTAATAAATGTAAATATAATACTTAACCGAATTTATAAAATAGGTAAATATTTTATAAACACCCTTATGATATATAAACTTCTTTCACCTTAATAATGGTAAAATATGTAAATATAATAATAACATATAATTAATATAAATATGTTACTATAGTTCATATGTTAAAAGATTTAATATAAATAAATATATATAGCTCATATGTTATATGATTTAATATAATTAAATATATGCACATATTATTTACTTATACATTATACAAATTAAAATATAGATTAAAACCTATGAAGTTTCATAGGGAGGCGAAGCAAAACATGAAGGATTTTTCAAATATAGATCTATGTACAACTACACATTTCCCAATGGGTCTTTTGCTAAATCAATCTATGGATTCAAGGTTATGAGTATCCATTTGGTCTGTCCCCAATTCGGCCATGAGAGGATTTAATTCGGTCATGAGAGGATTTAACATTATTCCGCCTATGAGGACTTCTCACGGCCCATGAGGACTTCTTAGGGCGCCCAGTTGGCAACGTGGGTGTCTTGATTCTCGGGCCAGGACGTTCAAAGCTTGGTTTTTGGGGATGGATCAAAGTAAACTAGGAGATCTACCGCTATTGATGCCTCTATTGTCTTTGTCTTAGATGATGCTCTCTCATATACTATATAAGATATACCTATGCTGGTGGTGCTACTGATGTTGGGTCACCAAAATTTAGATCGCTATCTCACGATTGGATTTTGTATTACTACAGATTGAAATTTATAGCTATGTTTTATGAGAGAGATTCACATAGATGGACTAATTAGGACTAGCCAGGATAAGACCCATCTAGGAGACCTAATCTGAGTAGCCATACCTCAAACTCTACGAGGGTACATAAATTACGGGGACAAGGGGCCAAATCCATACGATCATTGGATGTTGAGAATGAACTGAGTGAGCCTACTCTGTTATAGGGACTAACGGATCGGGGGCGCAACAATGCAAATCTTTGGATTTATAACGGATTGGGCGCGCAACACTGCGAAGCTTTAGCTTTATTATATATAAACTTCTTTCACCTTAATAATGGTAAAATATGTAAATATAATAACTTCTTGGTCGCACAAAGCTTGAAATGACCTTTTCTTGCTTGTAAGCCAAATATTTCCCACATAGGGATGACATTATAGACTAGGGTCCATGACAACACATCAAACATGACATTATGGTGAAAGCATCCATATAACAATCGATTTCTTTGCTAATTTTCTTAAATCTATTTTGTTAAATTTTTACCTTTTTCTTTTTTTCTCATTAGTTTTAAAAATAAAAGAAAATACAACTTTAAGAAGAAGAGATGAAATCCTATGTGGTCGGGAGGGAGGGGATTAAAATCCCTATTGGTTATACATAAACACGCCAAAGAAGAAATTATATACCAATGGCAGGGTAGAGATGTTAAATGGGCTGGGTCGATATAAATGGGTTGGGTCGAGATTGAGCACCATCAAATTTGTTAAACTCCATCACAATCTTCGCTTGCAATCGGTGTTCCATTCTTTATTCTATGGATTGTGACCAACTGATTCCATCGTGAGCCCATTCATCCATTTTCCAAGGAGTCACGAAAAAATATTGCCATTGTAAAATATTAATCGATAATTTAACTGGTAACCAATTGTTAGAGGCATTGACACTATTATGGCATCTGGGAATTAATGGTGTTATGGAAATTGTGGATGAGGAGGACTGGGAAGGTATAATTCTTGTTCAGGATATGCCAGACAGGGATAATAATAAGGGTTACGTTGGGAATTATTGGTGTTATGGAAATTGTGGATGAGGAGGACTGGGAGGGTATAATTCTTGTTTAGGGTATGCCGGACAGAAATAATAATAAGGCTTATGTTTGCTGTTGCCATCATGGTTATACCTACAAAATATTAACACTGACCACATACAACTTAAAGTCATAGATCATGTATACATGTTTACATCGAAGACATTTTTCTCTGAGGTCTGTTTTTGGCCACCGTGGCCAAATTGGTCGTCCCTTCAACAAATACAATTTCGCCAAGTGTCTTTCTCAGCACTATATTATCCAATGGTTTTTCATATTACCCTTGGGTTCCCCATTCATGGCTCAGGTTTTTCCACTCGTTGTTCGGTGGTAACTTAAAAAGCACATGAATAAAAAACTAAAACTAGCACAGTACTCGATTGCACCCTGGACATTTCCATTGCTCATTGTTCAATATTAACGTACACAGAACACAGCTCGAAAACTAAGAGCACTTTACTTTACCTTACCTTATAGATATGGTTCATCGCCCCTCTGTTTGACCAGCGTCTGCTATGCATCACCCTGTTCAATGCTTGCCCTCCCCCTGTTTAATTTTAAGTTTAGCTAGAAGAATACTTTTTAAAAAATTAACATATTGATTATATAATTAAAGTAATTTATTTTAAATTTATATTTTTTATATTTAGAATATGGTATTTATTTTACATTTATGCTTTTCATTTAAGTGTTATTACATTGGAGGCACATTTTATCAAATTCATGAAAATACAAAATATGTATGTTGTTATTAAGTGTGACTCACAGTTTATGTTCCTTATTTGGTGGACTCTTTGAGTCTCCTCATTGTCTGAGTCTCTAGCCTAGCACCATGTACCATGATCACAAAAGTGGTAGGTAAGGTCTTTATGCCTCCGTCCATACCTTGCAAATTGCATAAAGACCTGTACCTTCTTCCATTGAAATACTTGCCCATACATGTCTTACGCTACCAAACTTCAAATCATTGGGTTACAGCTAGAAGGTGTGGCCTCCCCTAGTGGGAGGTTCAGTCCAAATATTCAAAGGTCTTAAGCTCAATATAGATAATTTGATCATTTCAACACCTATCCCGATCTAGACTTGGAATGTGATTTGCTAGGCCCTTCGTTGTTGTATGTATTGTCCAATCTATCGACACAATCTACTGTGTCGAAGGGAAACATATTTAAATGCAAACAACTTCTTGGAAACAAACATGAAAGTTTAGACTTTTAATAGAACACCCTTTCTTTGAAACAAAATTTTTAAGTCAAACTGAGAGATTGCAAATGAGTTAGCATAATATGTAAGAGAAACTTTTATTGAACCACCCTTACACCATGAAACATAAACCACAATAGTATGCTCTCTCATATTCCCTCTTTGATCATTGCAAAACATAATGCAATAGTTTGATTTGACCTAGTTATTACTATATATGGAATTGGAGACATATGGCTTATGCAATCCCTTCCTTATTATGAGTGTTTGACCCTTCATGGTCATAAGCGATAACACATGCAAGATACATCAACTATTGGGAAGATCATGTTATATTGAGCTCATTTCTTTCATTGAGTGCTCTTTAGAAAATGCTCATTAGAAAATGATGTGTTGCTTTGTGGCTTGTTCATGTCACTTTAACATTGTCGTTTACTTTCCATAAATAGAATTCCATTATGAAGAGGATAATTGTATGGCTTTAACTTTAAAAAAACATTTCAACCTTGCAATATCTATATTTTGTTGTTAAGAAGGATTTGAGTCTATTTAGAAAGATGCTTGTACATATAAAATGCAATTACAGGGGTTCCTCTTGTAGGCTTGGTAGTTGGGGTAGTAGGCTATCATTGTCCCCACCCAAGTTCAAAACCCATGACTATATGTACATGACATCTACGGGAGTGTCAAAATTTTCATTAATGAAAAAAAATGCAATTAGAAATTGAGATGTTCATCATTCTAGATTATAGTTATTTTCCCTATAGTGTCTCATCACATTTTCTTCTACTTTTATTAATAAAGCATGCATAGATTTTATAGTATTTTCCAAAGTTAATGGATATTATGTATTTTTAATATTTGAAGTTTTGTACATAAAATTTATTGTAACTAATGTTTTCATTCTCCACTTATCTTAAAAATTTGTTCTAGACTTCAATGTTGTATTATTTTACTAGGTCAATGCCTTTGGATGGTCTCCTCCATTTGTGCCTCTATCTTCCTAACACAACTTGTATCCTAATCCAAAAAAACTAATACGAATATCTATTTGGTTCAAATTCAATTCCTCAGTATGTTAATTTCAAGATTAATATTGATTACATACGTGTACACAACTTTTTATATCCTTTTAATTAATTGCTTCCTAATGATTTCCATGAATCTAACTTGTGATATACCTTGACATTGATATTTTAAAGTACTTTAAGATTAACTTGTACAATATATACCGAGTTATTCGTTATAGTTAACATTACTTTATACTATTTTTTATGTGTATACATTTTTAATAAATTTTCAATCTCATTTCATTTTTAATTTTTTCTTTTGTTTTTTCACTCCATCACATTTACTCTACTTTTTCTTTTTTTTCTTTTTGATGTATCTTTGTATCTTTGCACCTCCTGGGGTAATTGTTAATTTAAACCAATATATGTATGGAAATTTGGATATTAAAGCATCGACGTACCTGATTATCAACTGCCCTGTTGCATTAAAACACACAAAAACAATTACATTCAGTATTTTGCATAAGTTTGTTTTACAATTTGCAAATACCTTTTAATCAAAATAATCAACCTAAATTACCAAAAACAAGAAAGCT
This sequence comes from Pseudotsuga menziesii, assembly GCA_001517045.1. Taxonomy (NCBI): domain Eukaryota; kingdom Viridiplantae; phylum Streptophyta; class Pinopsida; order Pinales; family Pinaceae; genus Pseudotsuga; species Pseudotsuga menziesii. The sequence continues at coordinate 204,159 of LPNX010501229.1, forward strand.
AACAAAGCCATTAAGTGATAAAGTAATTCTCGTTACCTTTTAGAAGAAAGAATCTTGGCAAAAATGTAAAAAGATGAGGAGGAAAAACAGCTGCCTGTAGACAATGGAGGCTCCTGCAGACAATGGAGGCTCAGAGATCTTGTGCTCGCCAAGGTCAAGGGATTTCTAGCAAGGCCCGCTAAGGTACGCTAGTCTATTTTTCATCCCCATTTGTTTTCCCTTATTTGATGTAAGCGATGCATGTTGTTGTTATTTGCATTTGCCACATCAAATTTATATATTTCTTGTACCCTGTTTTGATACCCGATTGTCGTCCAAGGGTTTCTGTGAATGTTTATAGATTCTCATACATTTCCACTGCGCATATTTCTTTCTCTAATTTCTGCAGTGGGAGTGCATTATCTTCTATCAACTTTCTTTACCGGTCATATTTCTTTCTATTTTCTGCGGTGGGAGTACATTCGCTTCTATTAGCTTTCTTTACATTATAGTTTTACAGAGCGCGGGTTTTTGTTGCAAGGTCGTTAAAATGTACCCAGTATCGCAGCCATTATTGCATTTTTCCCAGCACATTGCCCAACATCAAGCAGGGTCGATTACCCAATATGTGCCAATATTTTCTTCTTAATCCTATAATTGCAAAACCTGGTTGCTGCACGAGGGTTCTCTGAAACCCTACATGAGAAATTTGCCCAGCACATTGCCCATCATCAAGCAGGGTCAATTTCCCAATATGTGCCGATATTTTCTTCTTAATCCTATAATTGCAAAACTTGGTTGTTGCACGAGGGTTCTCTGAAACCCTGGATGAGAAATCAAACCCTATATCAGATATTTGTGTTTAAACCCAAGCGATGGATACAAGTTTGTGTTTTTTTTGTGTTTAAACCCAAGCGATGGATGCAAGTTTTTTTTTTAAGGTGGAAATTGCCTATAGATTTTCCCCTAATATACAACCAGCTTTATTTATCTATTTAACCCAAAAAGAAAGTCTGCCCAACTCATTTTTAATAAACTGGCTAAATTGGGTTATTATGTGGAGTGCGAGGCTATCCGAATTCACCCCAGTTCCTATAGTGCAGTCATTTGCAAACCGTCCATATTGGAGTCTTCTCTTTTTACAAATAGAGAGGGCGAAAGCATCCAATTCATGAAGTGCCACATTCATCAAGAGGGGAGAAGCATGCTTTATGTTTATAGCGTCTTGCATACGTGATTGTTTGGATGACATACATTTAATTCAGAGAAGCTCTTTGATTGCCATGAGAAGCATGCACAGCAGGAATGCATTTTTTCTTACTGAGAAATAGAATACATCTACTTATGGATCTTATTTTAGAAATTAAGCTGGAATTCTTGTTTAGCCTCCATTTTTGAAGATTTCTCTGTTAGTTTCTTTCATGTTTTAGTGTCGTAGACGTAAAATATGAAGTTTGAAATAACTGCACAAAGCTGTTCAGGGTTGTGAAAGTTCATTTGTATCTGTAGATGCTGAAGGACTTCAATCATGTCAATCCACAGGATGATGATGAGGGGAAGAAATATGCGTAGACAAGGGTAATGCCATTTGTTATAACAATATTGTTATTCTCGACTAGATGTACAATGTCAATCCACAAGTCATGTGATGTATTCATCATGTCTCACATAATTGTTGGGGTTCCCAAATGTTATGGTGAAAATAATTACTTTGTTTTTGCTCACTTTTGAACAGATTATGTCTGCTGAAATTTCTGATTAATGTCCTCTCTCAATTGAGTCCAGTGTCCACTGTTTAGAAGGAAACCTGACATTGTTCTGTTTGCTTGTTTTATTTTATGATGTAAGCTTAGCATAAAAAATTGATATAGATGTTCCTTGTGCATATCTCCTTGCATTTAAATGTGGCAGCATGTTATCAAAAAATTGGTGAATATAAGAGATCTCTCGAGTCATGCAATAAGGTATGGTACACAGGCTTCCTTATCTGTTTGTTTATTGGACATCATTGAATTATTGCAAGGGTCTGTAATTCAAAGGCATGCGTAGTACTTTTACACACAATTTCCATGGCAAAGTATAAAGAGGTCACCTGAAATCTCACATTTGAAACAAAAATAAAAAAGTATATAAAGCTATGTTACAGAAAGCTACTCTAGAAATGTTTCCAACATCAAAAGGGCACAGTCCATACTCAGAAAGTCCAATCTCATGAACTTTCCAAAGCCATTGATCATGTTTTCTAGAGCCATTTTATGTAATGCTTAGCCAGGTCATTAATGAGATATTCTGATGAAAACAACTTATTTACAGCCGATTCAGTCTTGCAAGGTTAATTCTGTGAGCTCTGGAAAATCTTTGAAAGAAAATGCATGAATATAAAGCTTTCTTGCATGGGAACATATACATATTCAGATATGGATTGCAGGATGGTTTGAAAAGTTGGGATCTGGATATGGGGATACATAGTCAAGAAAATCATATGTACAACAATAATACAACAAGAATATCTTTCAAAGTTACATAATCTTCAACACGGGTAGTTTTCACCAGCACCACATTTTCATGGGGGTTTTAGGGTGGTTTTTTGGACATATTTGAAGATGCCATTGAACAGGAAAGGAAAAAAGTCAAGAATATGCATAAAGTATGCAAAACCCCTTCAATGGAAGATAAAACAGCTCACAAATCTGCAAAAAATACCCACCTACAAGAAAGCTAAGAATTTTGTCATACTGCATTATGCAGTTTGTGGTAATAGACCACATCAATTGCAAATTTTTAATTAACTAATTGATTTAGTAATGATTCTATATTATTAATCAAGTTGTCCTAGAAGTTTAAATTCACTTTTCTTCAACTTCACATGGGATGTGCTCCAAAATTAGCTAACTCCTATATTATTTTCCTCAGATTGTCCTGTTGTTTACATTTTAATCAACCTGTTCCGATGGTTTTCTTCCTTAGAACTACTTGTCTTAGTCCCCTGCAGGATGTAGTTATCATGGAGTCCAGCAACCAATTATGGAGTGAATAGAAAGGATGGATCCAATGAGCCTAAGTATAGTTTTAAATTCAGTACTCAACGAAGAAGACTGATATCTCTATATTCAGCACGACCTTTCTTGAGTAGAGTATCTCGTGTACTCAAAAAATGAGGCTAGCAGTTGAGTGGCATGTTTTATTTTTGTAACAAGTACATGGCATTGATAGATCGGCAAAAATGTTTCCTAACATACATTGCTTAGTATTATAAAGATGATAAGAGTGTATCATATGGGTTTGTGTGTCTTTATAGATGAAGAAATTTAGAATCTAGATACAATTTTGAGTATCATTATTGACTACACAAAAATTAAGATGTTTTTTTCAACAATAACTTAAGCTTAAAGTCAAACAAAGGTCTTAGGCTAAGTCACATGGTTTGAATTTGAATTCGAGTTCGACGACCACTTGATTCGATTTGAATTCGAATTTCTTTGAGGTTTGTCTTTAGATTCGAATATATATATATATATAATATTAACTGAAATATATTACAGACTAATAAAAAATTACATCAACAATTTATTTGTGAAACTGGAAATGCGCAACTCAGGGCTTGTTTCAAGTTTCAGCTCAACTGCTTAGATAAATTTATTCTCCAGTGTGATTAACTTCACTTTTCAACGGCGGCACAACATAATGGCCAATCTATGACTGCAATTGCACTTGTAGATTAGTTTGTAACTCAAACGATGAGTTGGTGATTGAGCAGTAGCAATGATTCGTGAACATTGAGATGGAAACTCATAGAGTCATGAGCTCTAAGCCCTAGCATGAGGGCTTCTTTCCTAAGCAGCGATAAGTAGAGAGGAAAAAATTTACTCAAAGGTTGGGAGTTGATACTAGAGTAAGTAGACCGTAGCGTGTTGGGGCTAAGGTTTAAATGAAAAAAACAGCCCCAATTTTTTTTGATAGTTTTATTTCGCCTTCAGATTCGAACCAACTTGTTATTCGACAAAATTTGAACCTGAAGGTTCAAATTCGCTGAATCTTGTGACTTAGGTCTTAGGGGACTCAATGCATACAATTTTGTTTGATATTTTGTCCTTGAAGGCATGCTTAATGGTAAAATTTATGTACTGCTGTGCCATGGTATTTTTGGTCTCTGTCAACTAAGAGTTAAATAGGAAGATAAAATCCCAAGATAAGCAACTAGGTTTTCAAGTCTCAGCTTTAAGATATGTTTTGGTTGTATTTGAAACATTTTCTACTAATTGATGCAGTTTGATTGCTTTGCAAGAATTTCACCAAAGGACAGGAAAGTGCTTGGGTGGATCGTTCTTCACAAACTAAGGTAAATGTGTAATGTGTCAAAAGTTAAAACCATGAACCAGAAACATAAAAAATCAGATGTCCAAATACAGATTGCTCCAATTTGCTCCTACACCACATTTTCATGGGGGTTTTAGGGTGGTATTTTGGACATATTTGAAGATGCCATTGAACAGGAAAGGAAAACAGTCGAGAATATGCAAAAAGTATGCAAAACCCCTTTAATGGAAGATAAAATAGCTCACAAACCTGCAAAAAATACCCATCTACAAGAAAGCTAAGAATTTTGTCATACTGCATTATGCAATTTGTGGTAATAGACCACATCAATTGCAAATTTTTAATTAACTAATTGATCTAGTAATGATTCTATATTATTAATCAAGTTGTCCTAGAAGTTTAACTTCACTTCTCTTCAACTTCACATGGGATGTGCTCCAAAATTAGCTAACTCCTATATTATTTTCCTCAGATTGTCCCGTTGTTTACATTTTAATCAACCTGCTCCGATGGTTTTCTTCTTTAGAACTACTTGTCTTAGTCCCCTACAGGATGTAGTTATCATGGAGTCCAGCAGCCAGTTATGGAGTGAATAGAAAGGATGGATCCATTGAGCCTAAGTCTAGTTTTAAATTCAGTACTCAACGAAGAAGACTGATATCTCTATATTCAGCACGACCTTTCTTGAGTAGAGGATCTCATGTACTCAAAAAATGAGGCTAGCAGTTGAGTGGCATGTTTTATTTCTATAACAGGTACATGGCATTGATAGATCGGAAAAAATATTTCCTAACATACCATTTGCTCAGTAATATAAAGCTGATAAGAGTGTATCATATGGGTTTGTGTGTCTTTATAGATGAAGAAATTTAGAATCTAGATACGATTTTGAGTATCATTATTAACTACACAAAAATTAAGATGTTTTTTTCAACAATAACTTAAGCTTAAAGTTAGACAAAGGTATTAGGGGACTCAATGCATACAATTTTGTTTGATATTTTGTCCTTGAAGGCATGCCTAATGGTAAAATTTATGTACTGCAGTGCCATGGTATTTTTGGTCTCTGTCAACTAAGAGTTAAATAGGAAGATAAAATCCCAAGATAAGCAACTAGGTTTTCAAGTCTCAGATTTAAGATATGTTTTGGTTGTATTTGAAACATTTTCTACTAATTGATGCAGTCTGATTGCATTGCAATAATTTCACCAAAGGACAGGAAAGTGCTTGGGTGGATTGTTCTTCACAAACTAAGGTAAATGTGTAATGTGTCAAAAGTTAAAACCATGAACCAGAAACATAAAAAATCAGATGTCCAAATACATATTGCTCCAATATGCTCCTATAAACTCAAAATATAGACTTCTCAGATTTGTGTGTTTTATAGGGGGCTGTGCTATTTTATAGGAAAATGTTAGAGTATTTGGGTCTGATGCTTTGCCTTATTTTATTGTTTATTTATGTTTTTGTTGTGTGATTTTTCTTTCAATATCTTTTTTCTTAAAAGGATCTTCCTGGTTCCATCTTAACATTTACCTCAGGACAGAAATGGTTCCCTAGTGGACCTTTCCACATTTGAAATTAGAAGTGGATCCCATGAAGAGCCATTGGCATTTCAAACCAGAAATGGATCCCAAGCAGACCCTTTCGCATTTCAAATCAGAAATGGATCCCAAGCGGATCCAGGACTTAATATTTTATTACTGTGAAGCCCCTCTACTTGTTGTATTTTTTCCTTGTTCACCATTACTGTGAAGCCCCTCTTTCTTTTACTACTGGCCCCTACATTTACGCACCTTCATAAAGGTGTTCAATCAATACCCATCTTCAATACTTTTCAATTTCATTTATACATCATTATATAATTATGCTATTTTAGGCCATCACATTTTCCAACTTGGGTGTAAGGTGTAGTAACAATTATTCTCTTTTAGGCCAAACACCATTGAAAAATGCAAAGAGCTATAAAGGAAAAATTATTTTGCAGATATTCAAGTGGACACAAGTATGAGTCTTTGACATTGTTGGGCTTAGGGCAGACCCGGGTTCTATACTTTTGTCTTCGCACCAACAAAAGACCTACAGTGTTGGCCCTTTCGGGAACAACCTGTGAACAGGTTGCAGTCTCACCCGAAATAGCTATGGGGTGCCACAGAATTAGGTTTCTGCAAGCAGAAGAGGGATATTACTGTACCTTTAGCCTTTAACAATTAATAATCATACATAACTTCAACATTCACTTATATAGCTTCGCAGTTAGATAAAAAAACATTTTCTTACTTAGCCCTTAACTGGGAATTTACAACGAAGTTAATATTCAACAGTTATCCTACTTTATCAATTACCTACTTATCAGTGCATGAAAAGAAAACATTACAGAAACAACAAGAGTGTAACCACAACACAAGATTTAACGTGGTTCACCCCTAGTGTAGGGGCTACGTCCACAAACTGCGATTTTATTCAATTTTCCACAAAACAATAGTCTGATCTGCGCACTCAGCTATAGATCCTTTTCCTTCAAGCCTAGCTGCGCACTCAGCTGCAGTCCCTTCTTACAAAAACCCTAACCTGTGCACTTAGCTGCAGTTCCTTTCCTTACAAAACCCTCTGTGCACACAGCTGCAGAGGTCGTCCATGCACACAACTAGGACTTGACCTTAAAAACCAAAAATAGATCTATCTCTTCACATCAAATGATCCTCATGTCATTAGATACCCTCGACATATTTACATGAGTGCCTATTTATACAAGTGCACTATTACAAAACCATGGGCTTATACCTGAAATTTATGGACAATTACAAAAAAGAGGGCTTTGACTCAACCCCAACGTCCCTAAGACTATTTTTACGCGCAACTCCGCTTACAAGCTTCCATAAAAACCACGGAATTACCAAAATTAAGGACCGTTAAGGTGCGCACCCCAACAGGCCCCTAAGACTCACCAGTTTCCCGTCCTGGGACACTCTACTGTTTGTCTGGTGGGAAAATATTGTTGGCAAAGATTATAAACTGCTTGTTGAGGCTGCACATGATATCGTCGGCTACTTGCTCCTTCTCCACCAACTCCTGTAACACTGCTGCTGATGCTTCCCCAACCCTTTTCTATGCAAATGCATCATACTCCTTCAGAACTTTAAGCTGGCTATCCGCAGCAGTACTCAACTCCAAGGCCTCGTTGATAAGGGGTTACATAGAATTTTCCAACAGTGTTGCTTTCGTTCTGTACGACTCAATTTCCTACTGGAGTTCATTACTTTGCTTTACCTTGAGCATTTTTTGCATAGGAGGTAGAGTCTTGATTTCCGGTTTCACTGCATCCAGCCTTGTCTATCGCTGGTTGATGGTTTCTTGCAGCTTTTCTACTTCTGGATTGTCCTGCAGGTTTGCCCAGGCATTGACGGTTTCCTCTAGAAGTTTTGCTGCCTTGATCACGAGATCTGAGATCTTCGCTGCTGAGGCCTGAATGTCTCCGTGGCGCTGCTCCCTGACCTCCAGTGGGCTCTTCGGGATGATGCGAAGTTGAAGCTCTGCAATCTGAGCCTCATGTTGTGCTTTGAGCTTCTCTATTTCACTGCGAGACTATTGTGCGTAGTCTTTCAGCTTGGCTATTCTTTGCTTTGGCTCTTCCTCAACCTGTATGTCAAAGTCGGTAAGACTTCGACACGCCTCCTCCAATACTCATGCCAATGTAACCTAATTACGTTTTGCATCGCTCTTCCTCTGCTCCGCTTCCTCCAACTACGCTGTGAGGCTATCACTCCGCTTCATGGTATTTTCCAACTGTATTTGTGAGTAGTGGTCCTGTGCTTGGATCTCCTTCGTGATAGCTAATTGGCAGAGATGTAATTCCATCATGGACATCTTGGTGTAATCGATTCCAACTATCATGCTCATCTCCGTGCGAGATGCTGCGTCGGTTATTATGAGGGTGGAACTTGACACTTGTTCCCTATTTTCTCTAACCTACCATTGTCTTTTGTCTGGCTATGCGCTTACTGGGGCGCTGCTTGCTGCAACGCCAATTGCTGACTTTTCTGCTAAGTCCTTCAGTTCTGTAATCCTCTGTGCTATGCCATTGAGTACATCAAGGTGCGTAGCTACAAACTCTGACCATTTCTTGGTGAGAATGTCTATGGACTTCATTAGAGCCTAATCAAGCTCCTCACTTGTCATGGCGGGCTCTTCGTCGATATTCTTGTCCTTCAACGCCTTCGTTTTCTTTTGGGGCTGAGGTTTGGTGACTTCTTCGGCCTCTGGCGACTTGCGCTTATCTGGTCGATTAGGGTCTGAGACGGTTTTGACCAAATCTTCTTCTTCTTCTTCATCTCCATCATCTCCACCCTGGTCGCCTTCACTCTGCTGCAACTCACTCTGTTCTTCGCTTTCTTCGAGTGGGTTATTCTGCTGCGTCTGACTAGGGCCTGCATCTATGTTGGGTTTTGTCCTAGCGTCCCTCAACCATTCCGCCGGCCACTACTGAACTACTGTGAGGATGTCTTCTTTGGTTACTACGTATGGTAACTTAAACCATTTATGGTTTTTATCCGCATGGGCCTGGATGAAGAGATGATGTATGTCGGCCTTGAAGTTGGCTGCTCCCTCATACTGAGAGAATAGCTCATTAGTGAACCGTGCTGTTTGCAGGATCTCATAGGATATGCTCATGGAATAAAAGGAGAACACAGTGTTCGTCATCTGCTGGGATGCTTTGTCCTGCGACACCCAGAGAGATGCGTACCTTGCTGCACCCAGCATGCTTGGAGGCACATCAATAAACTGCGCCTCAGTAGTTTCTTTTTACCCAACCAGTGCAATAAGCACTATCAGCCATGAATAATGAAAGGGTCTACCTTTCTCTTGCACATTGTGGGCATCTTCAAGGAATTCCTTAGTAATGTATGCTACCCAGTTGTAACTTTAGCCTTCCGCACAGTTCACAGCAATACTGACAATTAGGGCAGGTACTTCGTTTGGTCTGCACTTTCACATTAGCTTGCATGCTAAGAGCTTTGCGGTGAACCGAATGTTTTGATGCTGAATGGTCAAGGTTTGATACCCTCGCTTTCCTTTTGTGAACCCGAATCGTTCCTTCATGCTGTGTGCTAGCTTCGTGTCTTCATGTTTTCCCATAAACTCAATGCCAGGATCAGGCCCTTCCCTCGGCAAGCCCGTAATCTAGTGAATGAGTTCTCCATTGATGGTGATTTTCTGGTTTTCGATCCATAGGTACCCATCATGCACCAATGCCAATAATTGCTTGACCACCACGGTTACCTGTGTGCTGCGACCGAAGTGGGGAACATTGAGCATCTTCAACAACCCAGCTTTGTCCAATCCAGCAGCCCACTGTTTCACTTCTAATAATGTCGCTCCAGTTTCCGGATAGTAGATAGAGTGTAAGTATGTCCCAGGTGCGAACTGTGGAAATTTCCCCTGATCATTTGTATCGTGGTCGACGTACTTGAGCCGGTCTACTTTCCCTGTCATTGTCCCAACCAACTGCACACCCGGTGGCAGCGAAGGGGTGCGTAATGTGAACTTCTTTGTTCGTCGAGGTAGCTGAACTCCTGGTCGAACTGGTGAAAGATATGGTGGACGTTGCGGTGCAATGTTCTCATCCCCTTCAGGTGTGATATTTTTTGAACCAGACGGATTCATCTCGGGATCCTCCGGTGTTTTCCCTATTTGCTTATGTTTGTCTTTGTTCCGCTTAGAACGAACTCCAGGCTTAAACTTTTTCCTAGTAGAGCGTGTTTGCATTGGCTGAGTCGGTGCTGGGGGAGTCTCTTCACAGGGTGCAGATGCAGGTGGGTGGCTGAAAAGGTGCAGCAGACCCCCTTGTTCAAATTCTCTCACTAATTTCTGGAGCTCGTGATCAACTGACATGGACACAATTGTAAAACTCAGGAAAATGCAAAATGCAAACTTCATAGGTGTGGGTGTCTTCTTATAGAATCCATCAACGAAATCTATCATAACTATGCATCGATGATACCGAATCTGATAGAGATCTTGTCCAAACGGTGGTAGATTTTCCAAGATCTCATTAATATAGGCAGTTAATACAGATAACGTACCAGCCTCGCCAATTTTGATTTCTTCCAATGGTCGTATTTTAAGCTCCGACAGATCTTTCCTTCTTCAGCACAAGCAGTAACTCTGGATGCGCCATAATAAAGACATTCGACACTTCCTGATACCAGCTTCGACATGGCTTCAAGCTTCAACCCACAACAGAATGTCTTCCACCGCCTCAATGATTCCATTCATTTCTGAGAACTCTGTCAAAAATAGGCCTTGATATTCATGGAGAAGTTGGGTCACTTTTCTCACCATTTCTTCATCCCAATAATCTCCAATGGTAGCATACTTAGGTTGTTCTTCTGATCCAATGTTTATTGTCCTTGTCTTCAACGGCTGAGTCACTTCAGGTGCTTCGCAGTGTCCTTCTGACTCAGGAATGTTAATGTTGCACGGATCATCATCCTCGTCAATTGCGAGGTTATAACATTCTACTACATTAGCTTCTTGTTCCTTCCAATCGGGTTTGTACTCAGCTATTTCTTTATCATCAAACACCTTAGTATGGATCAACCTAATAGCCGCGTCTAAAGCAGGACAAACCTCATTAATAGAAAAAGTGAGCACAAAGCTATCAACAATACTATCCCAACTTACAGTACCCTGGCGAAGCTTGACCTCCGCATACCAGTTCTTTGCTATAGGTTCCAAAGTGTGCACAAACCTATGTACCCATTCTTCATGAGGTACATGCTTCCATGCTTCGTAGCACTACTCAAAATGTTCATGAGGACTAGTCTTACCATTAAACATGCTTCTCACTTCCTGAGGTTGATCCCTAAATCTCAGACGAAGGGACTTTTGGCAAGCTTCCCAACTAGGAATGTACTTTTTATGACCATTCCACCATCTAGCAGCTGTGGCTCTAAATACTGAATCTAGAGTCTCCATTTTCTGTGAATCTGGTACCTGCTCTGAGAATTGGATAATAAAATATTCTGGGTCTATCAAGCCATCAAAAGTAGGTAGGACTCTTGTCTGTGAGCCAAGCCATTTGAGAGACTTGGTAATTCTTGCACATCAATGTCCATGTAGTTCATACAGTCTATTCTGCCAATTCTCTAGACCGTCGTCTGAATCAGTTAGGTAGGAGCTGTCACACTACCAATCCATTATACCTTCGGCAATAGGATCAACATAATCTTCTTCCTTAGCTATGATGTTGTAGATATGATCCAAAACATCCTGATCTTCATCTCTGAGTGGTTCTGTGTACCTATCTCCTTGAGAAGGGTCCAAGGGTACTATGACCCTCAAACCTTTGCCTTCAAAAGTCATCTGCCTGCTCTTAAGGTTGATTACTACATAATTCTCTATTTCACACTCAATTCCTAGCAAGGATGGGTAGGGGTTGCTATCATCAATTATTTCAATGACTTCAAAATCAGCTAAGGTACTGACTCCATCAATATCTACTGGGACACTAGGGAATCTTCCTAGGCGCACAATCTTCTGCTGATTGGCTAGTCTCAACTATATAGGGGACCATTCAAGGGTAGGTTTTCCCATTTGTTCCCATGTCTGCTTAGTTAGGACATTTACTTCTGATCCCAGGTCCAAAATGACATCAGTCATGTCATACTCTCCTATCTGAGCATGCATTCTCATTTCTCTTCCAGTTCTTCTGACTCTATTAATAGTTTTTTCCTTACCAGAGCTTTACTGAGGTTCACAAGTAGCAATAACATTCTGCAACTCATTTAAAGCATTCTTATTTCTTAAGAGCTTCATACAACTCTGTAAAAATGATGACAGTGTACTTACTTTATCTGTCGAAGCTTCTTGAGGCTGTAACTGCTGTTGACGCTGTTGCACAGGTGCTACTAATGTGCTTAGATCAACAAAGTCTTTCTTGGCTTCCATAAATCTCTCTTTTTCTCTTTCGACATCAAATGCTGGGATTTTCTCTGGGGTCTTACGAACTCAGGCCTCGTCAGGTTGTTTCTCCTTATTCTGTACTTGCGTCGTAGCTCCACTTCTTGTAACAACGTTAATGGCTAGGACAGGTCTTTGTTCTACAACAATCATCTGAATATTCTGAGTAGGAGCACTATTTCTTTCTTGGATCTTGGATATCAGCTGTGGGCATTGCTCAATCACATGATCCATTGCTCTACAATATCGACATGTCGTAGTTGGGTTCCGATAGTCTCTAGCTAGATGTCCTGCCTAGTTACAGCTATAGCACACAACCTGGCCGTGACCTCTTCCAGCCATACCACCACGACCACGATCTCCAAAATTACCTCATCCTGATGTATTACCACAGTAACCATATCCATCATTTCCTTGTGCATTGTTTTGTACCCTATAAGCATCATAGGTTCGTTCTCTCATGAGGTCAAAACTGCGACATTCATCTTCGTTGTGTCCCACTGACTTACAGAACTTGCAATAGGGGTTCTTAGGTACTTGCACATATCTCTGCAGTAGGTAGTAGTATTCAGGTCGATGCTGGTCAGTTGTCCTACAGATCTCACAATATATAACACTGGGGTTGAATGGGTTTGGCGCACCAATATTTAGGTAATTTCTTACCGCAGGACACCGTTCCTTGTCGTGACCCTTTGTCCTACATCATGTACACCAAACCTCTTCGCGACTAGATTTCCCCTTCTTCATGTCACGAAGCTCCAAAGCCATTTCTCCCAACTGCGCTTGTATTTGAGCTATACCAGAATTATCTTCGACAGGAGCTGTTTCAAGCTTCATAGCAATTTCCAAAGCCTCTTGCTGATCAGCAACCTTCTGTTGCATGAGTGGAGTCCTGATATGAGGTAAGAGGGCTACAATGAACCATTATTTATGATGCACTGATCCAATAGTGAAACTAAGTTGATCTAGCAGAACTTTGAACCTCTGATCAAAGTCCCAAACTGATTCACCTCGTCTCTATTGAATCTCTTTCAGTTCAATTATACACCGTGACTCTGATTTAGGCTTCTTGAACTCTTTGATCATTGCTGTCTTAACATCATCCAAGGCATGGTTCTGAGTACTAGAAAACTTCATGAACCAGGTCAAATTTCGGTCTCTAAAAGAAGTGACTAGCTGCGCTCGCCTTATATCTTGATCCATAATGTTCTTAGCAGTCCACAAAACTTCGCATAAGAACCAGAACTGTTCTGGATCCTCTGATCCAGTTCCTTTGAAAACAAGGAGCTTAATACCATCATTAAGTTCTCCTCATTCTCCTCCCCCTCCCTCCCCTCCTAGATCCACTATGGCCCACATGAATGATGGTATTAAGCTCCTTTGAAAACAAGGAGCTTAATACCATCATTCATGTGGGCCATAGTGGATCTAGGAGGGGAGGGAGGGGGAGGAGAATGAGGAGAACTTACTGGGGTAGACTAACCTGCGACATGAATACTCGAGGTAGGGTTACTTTCAAACTGCGACGGGTTCTCAGGAGTAATAGACTTACGCTGTGGAGTTATAGGAGGGTTTCTAACAAAAGAGGTCTCTTGAGATTTAGGCTCTTCTGGGATTAATGGGGTATGCTCTGTCTTCTGACCTAGGATATAGGATCCAAAATTTATCTTGTACCTTTTACCGCTTCGCAGCAACCCACTTTGGTCGTCAAAGTCGCTTTCGCTTCCAAACATATGTTAGTAGTAACAAATCTAACAATCTGATTCCAAAAGCATTTTAATTGTTAAACTAAATAAATTCAAGTACTTACCCCTTGATCCTCTGAAAAAATGTCTCTTAGCTTGGGCAAAAGAGGTACCTATGTCGATGGCAAATCTTTGCAAGAAGCCGTTTGAGTTACGATGAGGATCCTTATTTTCTTGTTCAGCAAATTGCAAATAGGTCTCTTCAATCCAGTCACCGATTTCCTTTACATAGCCCTCCAGGTATGACGTAAATCCCTCTTGAGCAGATATTGAGTTCAACCGGCAATGGAACCAATTTGTTGGGCTTAGGGTAGACTTGGGTTCTATACTTTTGTCTTCACACCAACAAAAGACCCACAGTGTTGGCCCTTTCGTCAACAACTTGCGAACAGGTTGCAGTCTCACCCAAAACAGCTATGGGGTGCCGCAGAATCAGGTTTCTGCAAGCAAAAGAGGGATATTACTGTACCTTTAGCCTTTAACAATTAATAATCATACACAACTTTGAAATTCACTTATATAGCTTCACAGTTAGATAAACAAACAGTTTCTTACTTAGCCCTTAACTAGGAATTTATAACGAAGTTAACATTCAGTAGTTATCCTACTTTATCAATTACCTACTTATCAGTGCATGAAAAGAAAACATTACAGAAACAACAAGAGAGTAACCACAACACAAGATTTAACGTGGTTCACCCCTAGTGTAGGGGCTACGTCTACAAACTGTGCTTTTATTCAATTTTCCACAAAACAACAGTCTGATTTGCGCACTCAGCTGCAGATCCTTTTCCTTCAAGCCCAGCTGCGCACTCAGTTGCAGTCCCTTCTTACAAAAACCCTAAGCTGCGCACTTAGCTACAGTTCCTTTCCTTACAAAACCCTCTGTGCACACAGCTACAGAGGTCGTCCACGCACACAGCCGGGACTTGACCTTAAAAACCAAAAATAGATCTATCTCTTTGCATCAGATGATCCTCATGTCATTAGATACCCTCGACATCTTTACATGAGTGTCTATTTATACAAGTGCACTATTACAAAACCATGAGCTTATACCCAAAATTTATGGACAATTACAAAAAAGAGGGCTTTGACTCAACCCTGACGCCCCTAAGACTATTTTGACGCGCAACTCTACTTACAAGCTTCCATAAAAACCATGGAGTTACCAAAATTAAGGACTGTTAAGGTGCGCGCCCCAACACACATAGATACACTGAACAAGGAAAAGGCACAAACTTGTATATTTAGCACACATGGGTGCAAAATATAGGTCTTTTTTCTACGTGGGCACCACTTGTGGTTGAAGTTAGCACACATGCATGTAGATCTAGAGCTATCTGTTAGTTTGTGCCAGCGAAACAAAGCTTTGCAGATCTTCTCTGATGCCATGATGTTTAGTTTGCTATTACATTTCTGGAAAAGGTGTATTATTTCATTCCATCCATAATTTTCAAATATTTCTCCCATAAATGCCTGTCATGGATTCATGGCCTCCTCCTGTCAATGGCATGTTGTTTGGCATCTCTTTCTACCTCAGGTGTGAATCATCTCTTTCTGGCTAGCATTGGCTTGATTTAGGCATTGCAAGTCATCTCTGATCTTCTGTTTATAGCTTTCAAAGCTATTTTTGAATCTTTTTATATTATTCCTCAACTCTTCTTTAAGTATTCTAAAGATTTTACCTCAGAAATTCAAAAGTATACACTTTCAAAAAACTGTCTGAAAAATAAATTCAGGCTTGCCTGCTCCCTCTTTATTTGTTGGGACTACATTTGTGGCTTTTAAATGTTCACACAGTCATAGGTTCTAGGCTGGTATCACTTTGATATCATGTAGGTTTGTGGAAGACTTGCATAGACAATAAGAGAGAGAGAGAGTCTATTATTGTTTGAGCAATGTTCATATTGTACATCTTTATTCATGTGTGGTAGTTAGACAGTACTGGACTTAAACAAACTTTGTAACTACTAACAGAGAGAGAATATACTTTTATTATTTTTATATAACGTTTATATTGTACAATCCTTTATTTGTATGTGTGGTAGTTAGACACTATCAGACTTGGAAAAACTAACTCCAAACACTAACTTGAACATTAACATTACGCCACTAACATTTCATTGTGACTTTTTTTATATATTAATTTTTTATTGACTGTTATCACTACAACAATTTTAAATTTTTATAATTTATAGATGTGAAAACTTTACCAATTTGTTTATATGCATAAGGTTATGCTTGCATGTATGTATGTTTCTCTTAGTTAAATTCTATTTTCATTTTTTATATTTCTGTGGTTGATGTTATTCTTGTGGGAGGGATCTACTAGGGTCAAGGTTTTGATGTGATTATGGGATAAGTTTTCCCCATGCTACTTTATCCTTACTTCAAACGAGTGATCCATCTCTCTAATATATAGTTTGCTGCATGGACACATAATCTTGTGGATGTGTTTTTGTTGTCAAGGGTCCCTGGGATCCTTGCTGGATTTTCACAGAGAGATATGGTGTTTCATCTTGTGGGAGTGCTTTTCCAGGGAAAATATCTTGATAGGATTATGGGTTAATTCAGCCCCATGGTCCTTGATCCTTATATCGAACGAGCATCCTGTCTCTCCTATGTATGTTTTGCTGCATGGACACGTAATCTTGCAGACTCCTATTTGCTGATGAGGGTCTGTGTGATCCTTGATGGATTTAAGCATCCCTATGATAACATACCATTAGAGGAATGCTAAAATCCCTCCAATGGTAACATCCCTCTGAAAACATAACATTAGATGTATGCTAAAATCCATCAAGGATCCCATGGATCATTGAGGGTAGAAAGCTATCCACAAGATTGCATTTGTGTTGAAAATCATATATAGGAGAGATGGGCCGCTTGTTTGAAGTAAGGATCAAGGAGCATGGGGAATACTTAGCCCATAATCACATCAATACCTCTGCCCTAACAAAGCATTCTCACAAGATGAAACACCATATTTGTCTTGAGGATGCCAAAGTCATTATGAGAGTAGATCATTACTGAAAAATGGTGTCTAAGAAATGCTATAAAATAGCAAAGCATCTCGAGAATTAGAAATGCCATAAAATAGCAAAGCATCTTGAGAATTTAAACTGGGATGGTATACTAAAGATTTGTGAGAGCTGAATTCCTTTATTCCAGCATCAAAGAAATTATATAAACGGGTAAATTGTCAACAGTCCATAATTTGAAACGGAGGTTACTATGTTTATTCTTGTTTTGTCTCATGGCTGGCATGGGTTCTGCTGCTCCAATTGTACATATAAATATGATGATTGGTGTCCCACTTAAAATCAACTTGCATCCTGAAGATGATCCTGGATAGCAATTTACAACTATTTTTCATTTGGCTAAGTCCATACTCTTATGTCATAATCACCTAGGTCTTGCACCTGGAATTTAACCTGACGAATAGATTGATGTTCCATTGCTGAAATACAACAAAGTAGAAATGTCAAAAGCATCTGTTAACAGAAAAAAAAATTGCAAGTGTTAGATGAGATACACAACTAAATTGAGAAACCATCAAATATCAATTGATGGCTTATCTCTGACTTCAAAATTCTGGATCATTTTGAAAAGATCTGAAAATTCATCAGTCAATTGATGTCTCTCAATCATTTCACTTCAATTTCACTTGACAAATTGGTGCATCCTACATAACTAGTAGTAATCTTGGCAATGCTAAGAACCACCTTCAAAATACCTCTCTCTGCACTAGTTCTCTGGGAAGATGAGACCATCCACAGAAGCCAATCAAAATGATCATGACTTCCTTTACAATGATGGCATATAAGGATGCTTCTTTAATATTCTAAATTAGTAATCACTTATCTCTGGTAGTAAGAATTCTACAAGGGAAGGGTTTCTGCACAAAAAAATTGATTATAAAAATTTAGATAGATCCTGAAAAGTGCCTGGCTCTCACTATAACTGTTCAGTTATGTAGCAGTTTTCCTTACCCGGACATGTAAGACATTTGTTCATGGTGTTTCAGAAAGTATAGAACACACATATGACCCAAAGAAGTTGCATGATATGACTCAGCAAGATCATATATACTTGCAAAATTCTCTAAAGTAAGGTGCTAAACAGAAAACACAGATCTCAGTGCTGAGGCTGGACAATATTATAACAAAAAGGAAAAACCGCAATGAAATAAAAGAATACCTATGCACATACTACTCTCCCAAATATACTTGCAAAGTTTTTTAAATATTAACAACAAACACAGATTAAACGAAATTCATTCCAAAACTAAATTGATCATCTTGTTTATTAGAGTAGAAATACATTAATAATTAATAACCAATCCTCATAAGTAGTAGAGTGTTACTAAAATGAGTTGCTTGCTTACTGATAAATATCATTTGAGAAGTAGCCTACCGAGTCATGAAGCTGCCCTACCTCCCTCTAAACCTTGATAGACATTTTTCTCAATGATTATCTACAAAATATTTCTGATCTCAATCATTATAAGTCTTTCTCAAGTGTTATCACATTTCATGGCCATATTACTTGGGTGTTACAATGTCCATCTCCAGATCTATCAACAGGCTGTTACAGGCATTTAAAATGCACTCTCTTTAATATATATCAGAGATTTATAGGCATGTAAAATGCACTCTCTTTAATATATACAAGCATGATTTTACAACCAGAGATTTATATTCATGCAACATGCGGTGCTATTCTCATAAGCATGATATTTTTATTTTTGTTATTAATTTTACTATGCATATACACTTGTTCCTTGGGCCATCAGGATTGTACCTTGTTACGTCCATGGCTTGTGCAGTCCTCCCAAGGCCATTAGCAGAACATGGACACCTAACAAGTGTGGAGCTAATATTGAGTCCCAAGTCTAACCAGTTCTAAATCGGAATAATAAATGTTCTATCTACTGCATGATGATCTATATTTATATGATGTTTTCTTTTGCAAATTCTCCCCACAATGGCTTTCATTACTTATCTTCCTATGGGCACCCTGCTCCGCATCATTTAGGATTATCAACAAATTCCTATCTCTATGGTATGCATAGGTTTGCAAATGGGGCATATTATCATTTTCAACTTTCATAAATCCCAGACAGAAAAGAATACTTGCCACTGAAATAAACAAGGGAAGGCATCAGCCACAAATAAATGAGTAGTCACAGAGTTCTATGCACATGCAGAATCAAAAACATAAGTTGCAGGAAATTATTATTGTTCACAAATTACTATAACATGTGGTTTCAAAAGCATCAGCCGCAATAATTGGGATGCATTCTTGTAATTGGGCTGCATTCTTGGAGTGATAAACAAGTTATTCCCATTCTTGTAAGATTTTGCAATGCTGATCATTTGATCTTGTTCTTTTTCCTACGATGGTTTGCTAAATGCGGCCAAAGATATAATATTTGATGGGAAAGCCAAGGGCTATTGGTAATAAGTTAAAATCAGATTCATAATAATCATGGAATGTATCTTTTATTTTTTGGAAAATTTTAAAGGGGTATTTTATTAGTATAGCAACATAACACATTTGGGCCAATGCTATTTAATTCCATGTTTCTGACTGGAGAGATTCTATGTCTATCTGTCCTATTATCTATACACATTTTTCCCCTTCTAATATGCCTTTCTGTATGAGGATATTACAAGCTTTTACTTTTGAATGGCCTCTGATGCATTTCACCATAAGACCTCTACTGTGATGCCATCTCTGCCTTTTTCAAGGGAAACATTCTTGAGGCCTCGAATTTAATGAGACAATAGCTCATCAGCGCATCATAGTGTTTGAAGGCATATGTAAAGGTCAAGCCTCTGAGGGAGAAGAGGATCCTAATTGTCTATAATCCATCCCATGTCTCATTACAATCCACTAAAGCCTAATCTGCATATGGATGTGGGAAGTTAACAAACCGACTTGCAAGATTGATAAAAGTAGCATCTAGTTTGAACAAAATGATTCAACTTCCTAGTCAGTTTGTCAAAACACTGATATGGCTGCAACTGGGAATCGAATCTCGAAAGGAAATATTTAATTAGGAGAATTTCTAGCTACTGTTGGAACCACATCAGTTAGGCTCTAGTTCAATGCTCCGATTTGTCAAAGAAATGATGTTGCTAAAATTGAACATCCAATCTTAAAAGCAAAGATTCAATCCATAAAGTTTCTAGTTCTACTTGGAATCAAAGCAAAGACCTGTAAATGTTGTCAGCCATCTTTGGTCACTTATGAAACTTGCCATATGCTTTGTCACCCATTAGCTTGGATAGCCAATTTGCAAGAATACAATTTAGGTTGCTAAGGCGACTCCTCATCCGCAGAAAAATTACATGCCCTAATAAATTGCAGCACCTTTAAAGATTGCAACAATCTTACACCTCTTTTTCTTAGGTTCACCAGGATTAAATGAAGATAGTCTTGCTCACTTACCCTAGCGAGAGGAAACAAGTAGATATTTCAAGGCGGTAACCTATATTGGAAGGGATAAAGTTTGCACTACTTGTTCATTGCAAGTGCCGATTATGTTGTATATATATATATATATATATTTGTGCAAAATCAACATATTTTTATCCTTAGGCAACATGTACCATTAGGTACCATAGGAAGGAGTGTTATGTGTTTTTTTTAAAGAACTAATGGTAGTTGCATACAATACTAAAGATTTAGAACATGGAGCATGAAGGTAGATTAGATGTAGTAGGAGTCATTAGGAAGGAGAGGTATGTGTTTATTTTTAAAGTACTAATGGTAGTTCCATTCAAGGGGGTAACCTATATTGGAAGGGATAAAGTTTGCACTACTTGTTCATTGAGAGTGCCGATTATGTTGTATATATTAATTTTTCTTGTGCAAAATCAACATATATTTATCCTTAGGCAACGCATACCATTAGGTACCATAGGAAGGAGTGTTATGTGTTTTTGTTAAAGAACTAATGGTAGTTGCATACAATATTAAAGATTTAGAACATGGAGCATGAAGGTAGATTAGATGTAGTAGGCGTCATTAGGAAGGAGAGGTATGTGTTTATTTTTAAAGTACTAATGGTAGTTGCATTCAATATTAGTTGTAATAGGCATCATTAGGTCCCACTAGAAAGGAGTGTTATATATTTATTTTCAAAGTATCAATGCTCGATGTTTATAAGATTGATGATTTAGGACATGGTGAATGAAGGTAGATTAAATTGTAGGTGAAAATATCAAGTAATAATGAACACTATCACTGACCATGACAAATATTGAAGTCCAAGCTTAAAGTAGGTGGGTATTCCCTCTTATGAAAAAGACATCTCTTATGTGTTTGGTGAATTAAAATACATAATTATTGCTATGTTATGATTGCATGATGGGATAAATATTACTTTGATATAATTCTCCAAAGTTAGTCCATTTGTCATGTGAAGGAAGGTGAGTGCTATTTATTGTTGCTCTTATTCAGAGTGATTTTGATATGATGAGTTTGTTTGTTTGTATACTGCTTCTTTTAACTATTAATAATATCAATGTACATTTTACACATTTATACATAAACAGTGGGTTGTGTAGCTTATGTCACAACCTAATAACATTTAAAATGTTAATCCAAATTGCTTAAAGAGCATAAAAATAGTTATCAAAATTGGCACCTGGGAATTCACATTTAGTGATTTTCCATAAATGTCACTTAGCACCCAAAATATAGAAACCCTAAAGCTTTGCCATTAAGGCATGAGAGGAGACAATCACACAAATCCATGAACATCAATTATGTTTTCATTCAAAGTGGACTCCTATCCATCATTAGCTAGCTTAGCATTCATGACAATGGTTGCCATCCATTGTTCTTGAGCAACTTCTCATTCTTCGAGAGAGCAAGGCAAGAACTTGTCATTTTGACATTTGTGGGTGAGGATGGGCTATGAGAGGCTAATTATGGCATTGTTCATGCATTCTTGTACATCACATTGAATGCTATGCCTTGACCTTTCTTTAGAGTGATGCAAGTACTTGGTGCAACACAAATGTTGCAAGAGAGTCCATAAGAGGCTCCTTGCTTATGCTAGAAAGACTTTTACCATAATACTCAAACAATTAACATAGAGGCACCACATCCAACTCCACTTTTTGTTCTTATATAATAATCTTCATATAGAGTTTAACACAAATTAATGAACCATTTTCCCATTAAGAACTTTGTACATGTTGGCCCTGGTTAAACAAGATGTGTTCATTTTTTTTGTATGAGGAATATGATTGCATATCCAATGAGTTGCAACACTTTTTCAAAACTAGTGAACTAAAGCATTTTATCCTCTTAAAGGGTGACCTTCCATGAAATGGGTGTAGGGGGATATTGAATGGTTGCATGACAATAAGAATGTGTAATTGTTTAGGATATTTTGTTGCCTGAGCATGGTATATTTTTTTGCTTATTAGTGTGTTTGGAAAAATAAATTGGATTTTAATCATGTTTGTCTTTCGATCTTATTGTCTTTTATTAGAATTACAAATGATGAAATCTATGTGTTAATATTGCTCCTCTTCCTAATTATTAAAGGGTGCTAGCTCAATGGAAGAGCACCTGCTTTACAAGCAGGATATTGGTGGTTCGATTCCTCCATGCCCTAATGATATTGCAATGTATTTCTAAAGGTAAAAAATGTAGTAGTGCAAGATGGATGCAATATTAGACGCAATACTAAATGCAAAACATGATGTAAAAGTGGACGTCACACCAAACACAAAAGTGGATGCAAAATATGACCTTATATCAGATGCAAATATGGACACAAAAATGGATGTCACACTAAACGCAAAATCGGATGCAAAAAGAGACTCAACACTAGACACAATTAATGACTCAAAACTAGATGTAATAATAGGTCCAAAACTAGACGCAACAATAGATGAAAAAGTGGATTCCTAACTAGATGTAAAATTGGACATTAAATTGACCACAAAATATGGTGTATCAATGGACATAAAACTAGGCATAACACCAGGCGCAAAGCTGGAAGCAACATTTGGCGCAATCAAAAACTTAAAACGAGACACAATTTTAGATGCAAGACGGGACAAAACATTGGATGTAAAACTAGACGTAATATTGAATGCAAGATGGGATGCAACATTGGACACACAACTAGATGCAATATTAGATACAAACATGGGCACAAAACTAGGCACAACACTAGGTGCAACACTGGGTGCAAAATTGGGCTCAAACATAGATGCAAAAAAAGACATCAAATGGGATGCAACACTAGGTGCAAACCTAGATGCAAAATATGACGTAAAATGAGATGAAACATTTGGAACAAACATGGATACAAAAAAAGACGTAAAACAAGATACAAAATTAGATGCAAATGGGGATGCAACATTATAAGTAAATTTCGATGCAAAACTAGACGCAATATTGGGCCTAAAATTGGATACAAACCTAGATGCAGAATTGGACACATAATTTTATGTAAAACATGGTGCAAAAGTGGGTGCAAGACTTGATGAAAAACTAGGAGAAAAATAAGACGCAACATTGGATGCAAAAATGAGCGTGAAACTGGGTGCAAACAAGGATGTAACAAAGGACGCAAAAAAGATGCAATAGAAGTTGAAAAATTGGGCGCAAATAAAGGTGTAACATTAGATGCAAAAAATTGGGCACAAAAAATGGACACAAAAATGGATGTTAAAAAGGAAGGAAAAAAAAGATGCAATAGACGACATTTTACGAAAATGTACAATAGCACCTGGTTTAGCGCCGGATTGTTCACCACAATTAGGAAAAAATTACACTAAAATCTGGCGCTAAATTCA
Source organism: Pseudotsuga menziesii (assembly GCA_001517045.1). Taxonomy (NCBI): domain Eukaryota; kingdom Viridiplantae; phylum Streptophyta; class Pinopsida; order Pinales; family Pinaceae; genus Pseudotsuga; species Pseudotsuga menziesii. Next base: position 227,995 of record LPNX010501229.1, read on the forward strand.
ACGCTAAATCCAGTTTTTGTTGTAGTGAAGTTTCCATCACCCTGATTTAATGACAAAACAAAGGAATTGAGGGAAAATGCATATGATTTTTTAACTTCAAGAATGGGCGCGAAAGGGGTAAGTTCTGTAGATGAAGCCTTAAATGTTGCATCATCATGTCTCTAATTATGTATCTTGCTACATGATCCAAGAGGATCTCAAAAGACCAAAAATTCAAATTCCCCAAATTACAAAAAGGATAGAATCATGTTGAATATCTCATATAATCAATTCCAACGACATGAACGACCCATCAAATGAGGGTTGTATGTAAAAGTTATAGCCTGTTGAAGTTTTCAAGAAACAACAAAAATATGGGTAAGCTACACAAACCATATTGTCGAAGCGAAAACATGTATTTATCACGCTAGCAAGACACATGGAAACAATGTAATGTCCCAAATTTTACATTATGTCACAATGGCCAAATCACATTTTCCATATTCATGAAAGTTTTCAAAGGGATGCCAAAAGTCAAATAATTGCCAAGGTGGAAAATCACTAGTTTCCTAGCTTGGGGGTGGAAGCTTTGAGATTTGGAATAAGGGGGATAATAAATGATATTTAGAAATTAGAAAGGATAAATATTTAATAATTTATATTATTAAATAAATACAATATAAAATGGAAGTGACAATGGAGCATGAAGACACATGGAGACTATGGGGCCCACACTAGCTAGAATTCCTATGTTAAATGGTATCTTTCTCTTGCAAATTTGAATATATGGGAAGTCTAATGTTTTTGTATGGATTATAATGTTAATATACTTGTACATATACTTCATAGGTATAAATTGGGATGAATTGTAACTTACATGGGAGAGGAAGAGCCAAATGGGAGTTTCATGGACACTTGGCTAGATTCCCCTTACATTTATGACATCTATGACACCAATGATGGAGATTCTATGAAAGTTATGACACAATTCAGATATGAAGGATGAAATACTGACACAATGACATGTTAGGACTGAATAGAGCATCTTAAAGGTCTAAATTGGGACTTGGTGAAGGCCAAGAAGCTCCTACTCAAATTTGGGAGAAGAGGGAAGGTGAAGAGAGAGGCCACATGGCATAGCATGAGTAGCCACACCAATTCGACTTGGATTTGGTTTATGGATGGATTTAAAACCTTATAATACTAATAATTTTTATAAAATATAGGGATCAGCCATGATAACAAGCTTTTTATCATTTGTGAAATTGTCATTTGTGAATTATGAGAGCTAGTGGATGACCGTTTTTCTTGCTTAAGCCAATTTCGAGGGTGAAAGATTCCCATCCTAGTTGGTGTTTGGAAAGGCCACTTAGGTATTTCATGGAGATTTAATGGAGTATTATTTTCAGGTGTAATATAAAGGAAATAATTTGTATTCTTCTATTGCAGCACTCTCTCTCAACTATTTTCAGTTTTCACACCATATTCATGCCAATGGAGGGATTGCGCTTTAGGTGAGCTATTGATCTCTTTGGGGAAGATTATAATGATCATTATATTATGTTATGATGTATATGATATTTATTTCATGTTTATAATACTATCAGGTCGAAATACCCAAAATAATTCATGTAAAAATGTTGAACAATGAAGAAATAGTGTCATTTCCCCACTATCTTGTTGTGAACCATTGTAATGCTGATGATTTCGAATTGTGGGAGCCTTTAATTGTCAATTTATGATTGTAATCAGTTAAATATTATTTTTCTTCATTCTCAAAAAGTTTCAGGTCGAAATTCCCAATATTTGCATGTCAAAATGACTTTTAATGAGCAAACAATGACCATTTCCACTCCATTTTGATATATGCCATGGTAATGCTTATTATTTCTAATGGAGGAATGTATCTATGATAAATTTATGATTTATGGACTTTAATTAATGTATATTTTAAGTATCATGTTCATTACTTATGCATTGGAATCCATTTTACTCATTTTTATTGCATTGGGAGAAGATTTGGTGCATTTTCCCCAAGGGTCGAAATTGTGACTTGGGATTTTTTTTGGAAAGAGTCATAACAAACTGTATAAACTGAACCATGATGGATATGAGACTTTGAAAAGGTTATTACACATAACCAGCCTTTTTTAATAAATTCAAGTGACTTTGGGATCATTTGTAAAGCCATTTCCAGCAATTACCCAGGGGGAATTGGAACCCCAATTTGCTGGTAAAGACTCATACTTTGAACAGAACATTAAACAAGTTTTCAGAAGTATATGGGAGGTCAAAAAACATACGTGAGCATGATATTTAATTTATATTATCAGTCATGTACCTTCATACAAAATTTGGAAGCATTTGGGTCAATTTGGAGGTCTAGACATCAAAACTAGTCAAGAGCCAAAAATTGTGAAAAAATTGGAAAATTGGGCATTTTAATAAAATCCCAAAAAGGGGAAATTACAAAGACCAAAGCATGACACATTTCATTCATATTTGGCCTTTATATGGTACATTTAAACCAATACAAATTGTGCCAATTGGCACCACTACAAGGGTCACATGTGGCAGCTATACATCTTAGTTTGTAGTCTGTATGATGATGTGGCATCATCCGAGTACACCACATGGAAGGCCATATGTTAATCAGGTAGGTGACATGAAATCTAGTTGGAATATTGGATAACGTGGTCCAATTGTTGAATGAAATGTGGCACTTAGCTGGTGATGTGGCATTGCATAGCAGGTGACATGGCATCTAGTTGGCATATTAGGCCTTGGTTGACATGGTCCAATTATTGAATGACATGTGGCACTTGGCTGGTGATGTGGGATCACATGGAACACAAATGGACCAATGCAGGGCCACCACGTGTTATCACCCGTGTGGCTAAGTTTGGTTCAACCAATTTCCAAAATAATTTGTGAGGCCGATAGGATTTTAACCCTTGAACTTCAACTCCATGCTCCAACAACTTCATCGCTAGACCACTGCAACCACTTGAGAATGACAATGGTGGAATATTATTTTATCTTTAGTGAAGAGTTTTTGTGGTAGTAAGCTAAACTCTAGACTATTTGCACCTGAAATCCGGTGAGTTTTCTGTCCAAAATACGGCGAAAATTGTTTAAATGGTAGTTTTTAGTGATTGGAATTACATAATATGGGTGCCCCAAGGGTAATCGATTGTCTTGAATCCATTTCTGCAGTAAAAATTTGCAATTTTAACACTGGAAATTTCATTTTCAACAATAAATTGTGTTACCGGATTTTGACCAAACTTACCTAAAAAGGTGCAAATGGTATAGAGATTAAGCAAATCCATTTTTGTGGGCACAAAAAGGGCCAGGGCTAATCCTTGGACCATGGTTCCAAGATGGCGGGAGAATTTGAGGGCTACGACTCCACCCTCATAAAATTAAAAGACGGGATAACACATGATCGAGGGAGTCCAATTCCACCATCATTATAACCATATACCATGAATGGGGTGGAATGATATGGTTGTTATAACCATATGTCATATGGTTAGCGCCCCCATGGAATTAGCATGTGCTAATTTTGAACTTTGGTTAAATTTAAAAAAATTGGTTTTTATATGCCATAACAAACTTTAGTGGATGCCAACGAATGGCATATGGTTGGGCATAGGTGGTTAGGTCACAAATTGTGGAAGAGACCATGTTGTTTTAAACCATGGTTATCATTTTTATGACATGTAACTAAATTTTGGGGATTTTTAATGCCATATCGAGAGAAGTATCCAAATGTGATAACCCAATTATGTACAATTTGATTTAGCCATTTTAAGAGGGAAAACTTACATTTTGGACCTATGTCATTAAGAGATAACTAAGACGCTATGTTTGGGTTCAAATGGTTTATGCCTAAGGAGGAAGAGCTCAAGCTATTTAATCCCAAACATTTGCAATGTAAGGGGTATTGGGTCTTGGAATGCAATTACAAGGGAGAGCTTGTGAGAGCTCAACTTTGAGTTCCATTTGTGAGAGAAGCTACATTAGAAGACTCCATTTTTGAGGTTTCATTGAGAGGACTTCACATTTCATGTTAAATTTTTTGTGTTAGGAGGATTTAATTGAGAGAGAGACTCCATGTTGTTTTGGAGGTCATGCATTATACTTTGATCATGTTTGAAAGAACATGGTTTTTCCTAAGGATCTAGGCTCATTGAATGAAGTTGTTGAGTAAACATGATGTATATGTTAAGGTTTCATATGCTAGACTAGTATTCAATTCAAAATCATAGCAGTAGCATATCCAGAATCACTGATAGAAACAAAATCACAAGATAGACACAGTATTTATCCTAGGAAACCCTCAAGGGGAAGAAAACCCAACAAAACTTCCTCTATATAAGATGTATAAAAGACAACCACAAAAATAGGTGTTCTCCTCCTTCTGTTTTGTCTCTCTCTCTCTCTCTCCCATGTGCTACTCAAGTGAGTGAGTGTGTGTCAAAATAAGAAGCACAACTCCTCTATTTATACACATTGAGCCAACTGACTTTTACCATAATCAAGTCGGCCCCACTAAACTGTCTGGGCCGACTTCACCTAGGAAGACTCAAAACAATATATTATATTATTCAGTAGCATACTGATGACCCGAATTACAATGGAGGCTTTACCTCATGACTCTAAAATGACCAAATACAATAGTAACACCCCATCAGAGGAATAATAACATCTCCCTTGGGTTACATCATTACAATACATTTAGAATATCCTTTGAAGTCAATATTTCAACACTCCTCCTTAACAAGAAGGTTATTCTACTGACAAGATCATCATAGAATATAGGAGAACAGAGAGACAATAATTTCAAAATTACATCGAGGTAATACATCTATACGTCATAGGAAGTTTTCACAATCAGTAACTAGAAAAATTACTCTTCACCTTCTGCATCAAACGATCACTTGATCCTTTTGGAGCAATGCTTCGACCTTTCGATCCTTCATAGCGGCAATTCAATCTTCTGATCCTTTGCAGTATCCTTTTGATATTTTCAATCCCTTGTAGCATTAATTCGATCCTTTTGACCCTTTTGCAACAACACTTCGATCCTTTCAACCCTTTGTAGTAGCACTTTGATCTTCTCGATCCTTTGAAGTCTCACTTAGATCTACTTGACCCTTCGCTTGTGTAATTTGATCTACTTGATCCTTCACCGCCACGCTACATGTAGTACACATGATCTATTTGTGGGATGATCAATCCCGATCACTTTAGGACATAAGTCCAAGGGCGATGCAATCCTTTATCAACATGATCCATGAAATCAATCAGCTGAATCGTCTACAACTAAATGTAGATCTTGACCGCACCCAGTGTCGGCCCTATCGTCCATGAGGACTCATCGTAGACCATCCATACCACATAGGTTAGGACCACTCCCAAGTGAGTGTTATACTACTGTACCTACACTTACAAGTAGGAATACTCTTTCAAGAAAGAGTATTATCTACAGAGCAGATATCGACTACATAAAAAATGTCAACCCATCATAGAACATCCATACCAAACAAGTTAGGACCACTCCCAAGTGAGTGTTATACTATGAAGTCCGTGAGGACTCATCATAGAGCATCCATACCACTGAGGTTAGGACCACTCCTAAGCGAGTTTTATTCTTGGCATCTACATATGAATGTAGGCATACTCTCCATACAAGAGTGTCTGCAAACAAGATCTTGACTACATACAAAATGTCAGTCCTGTCGTCTGTGAGGAATCATCATATAGCATCCATACCACAAAGGTTAGGACCACTCCTGAGTGAGTGTTATTCTTTGGTATCCACAACTGAATGTGGTTACTCTCCATGCAAGAGTAACATCTATAGGGCCATCCCTAGCTAGTAAGGATCACTCTCATGCACAGAGTGTTATATCTGCCATCCTCAAGAGAGGATACTATCGTCCACAAGTAAATGTCAGAACTCCATCATCGATGTCAGTCTTGTCATTACTCCCCCTTTCTTGGGAATTTTCATATTATCAACTTGATCCCCCTTTGTCTGAGGAGGGTTCATGTCTTTGACCTGGTATTCCTTTTTGAAGAAGGTCCATATCTTCATCATCTATAGTCCCATCATTGTTCCTCCTTGCGGAAAGTCTTCTCGAACTACACCAATCTTGTCATGGAAATATTCAAACTTCACTCGAGATAGAGGCTTGGTCAGTACATCAGCAACTTGCTCATTGGTACTCACATACTGGAGCTTGATGTATCCCTTTTTGTACCATATCCCTTATATAAAATTATCAGATTTCTATGTGCTTTGATTTGTCATGGAACACCAGATTCTCTGTCATCTTTATACAACTTTGGTTGTCACAGAGAATTACTATGGTGTCCAAATCCATGTCAAATAATCTTGACATCAGGTTTTGAATCCATATTTTTTCACAACAAGTGGAGCAAGCTGCAATGTACTTTGCTTCAGCTATACTGAGAGACACTAAACTATTTCTTACTAAACCATGAGATCATGGAGGATCCCATAAAATAACATCCACCTGAGGTGCTCTTCCTGTCTGCGGCACTTCCTTCCCAATCTGAATCTGTATATCCATACAATTTGTATTCATGATCTCTCCCATAGTAAGGTCCCAAATCAATCGTACCTTTTAGGTACCTCCTCACATGCTTTGCAACTATCGGGTGAACCCATATAGGTTTAACTAGATACTGACTCAAGGTGTTCACAACAAAGAATATATCTGGCCTTGTGTTCATTAGATACATTCATGACCCAATAATATGTCTTTTGGTGAGTCATTTCCACTAATTATGATGTCTCATCAAGCAATAGTTTCAGGTTGGTGTCCATGGGTGTGGCCATGGATTTACAATCCAACATATCAAATATTTTCAAGATTTCTATTGCATACTTTCCCTAATTCAGAAAGATTCCTTTTGGGATCTTCCACACTTCTAGACCTAGGAAATAATGCATCAAGCCAAGATCTTTCATATCGAATTCTTCAGCTAGCTTCTTCTTGCAATCCTTGATATGTTTCTCATTTCCAGTCAGAAATAGATCATCCACATACAAGAATAGTATGACTGGTTCATCATCCATAATATTCATATAAATATTAGGATTAGGTTTACTTTTGGTAAAGCCCATTCTTGTCAAGAAGCTATCTATTATGCCATACCAAGCTCTAGGATCTTGCTTTGGTCCATACATGACCCTTTTCAACTTGCATACATGAGTTGCTCTATATTTGAATTCAAATCCTTATGGTTGTTCGATGTAAACGTCTTCCTCAATAACACCATTAAGGAAGGTTGTCTTTACATCCATCTGTTGTAAGTCCCACTTCATCATGGAGGAAAGTGCTATGATAGTTTTGATGGAAGTGTACCTTGCTACTGGAGAAAATTTATCTACATAATCGATCCCCTCTTTTTGAGAGAATCCTCTAGCAACAAATATTGCTTTGTACTTTTCAATACTTTCATCAACAACATGTTTTATCTTGTAGATCCATTTTGAAGATACCACACTCCTTTTTTTTAGTTTGGGAACAATATCCCAAACATCATTCTTCATGATCGACTGGTATTCTTCTGTCATTGCTTCAACCCATTCTTTCTTCTGTGCAACTTCCTCATAGTCAGTGGTTCTTGATCTACAAGGTCACAAATCAAAGCTACGTAATTGGAATATGGCTTTGATATTTTGTTGATTCTTGTGGAGCCTTTGGGTGCTCCATATCTTTCTGCTTCTTGTATGATTTCTCTTACCCAAGCAGGTTTTCTCTTTCAAGAGATATCCATAGTAGGGGGCTCCTTAGGCTCTAGCATGTCATGATCTTCTAATGCTACTATTTCAGGAGATGTTTTAGATTCTATCCTTCTAGGAGGTACATCCTCTTCATGTACTTCTTCAAGCTGACACCTTCTAGAATTCTTAAGAGCTATCCCTTCATCAAATGTTACATCCCTACTAATATCGATATGATGGAATCCTGAAATGTATATCCTAAAGCCTTTGGAGACTTCACAGTATCCTACAAATATTCCCTTCTTTCCAAAAGGATCTAGTTTGGTTCTTTTCTCTTTCGGAATATGTACATATACTGGGAAGCCAAATAGCTTGAGATGGCTTACTTCGGGTTTCTTTCTAGTATACATATATTTAGGAGTCTTGAATCCAAGATCACTATGAGATAATATATTCTACACATATACGGATGTTCTTGCTACTTCATCCCATAGATGCATAGGGAGGTCTTGGTCATGAATCATAGTCTTCACTGCTTCCATGATAGTTCTATTATTTCTTTCTGCAACACCATTATGTTGGGGATTATAGGGAGTGGTTAGTTCCCTCTTGATTCCAGCCTCCTTAAAGAATGATTCAAATTCTTTTGAAGTGTATTCTCCACCATTATCTGATCTGAGTGTCTTTATTCTCTTTTCCGAGTGGTTCTCTATCAAGGCTTTGAAATCCTTGAATTTATCAAACACTTCACTCTTATTATTCAAGAAGTATATCCAAGTATTTCTTGAATAGTCATCAATAAATGTGACATAGTACTCATATCCACTCAAATATGTGGAGGGAATAATACCACATACATCAGAATGAATTAGTTCCAACATACCTTTGGTCTTTGTTTCACTTTTCAGAAAGGGATTCTTGATGTTCTTTCCCTTTGCACATCCCTTGCAAGTTCCCTCATGTTCGATCTTCATATCTAGTAACCCAGTTACCACCTTGCTCACATAGGGAAATGCTTTGTAGTTGATGTGAGCAAGTCTCCTATGCCAAAGTTCACTTGAGCTGGTAGTCTCATGGACAAGGGTTGTCTCTGGATATCCTTTGAGTTTGTACAGTCCTCCTTCTTCTTCTCCAGTGACTACAACATCTTCAAGTGCATTTCCTTTGGACCACATAAGTACTTGTCCATCTATAAAAGCAACTATTTATCCTTTCTTATCTAGAGCAGAGATGGAAAGTAGGTTCTTTTTCAAACCTGGTACATACAATACTTCCTTCATCTTCATGGAAGTCCCAGAGTCAAGCTTGTAGCTTGATTCACCAATACCTTTGATGGGATATTGATAGTCATCTCCCAATGATACCTTCTGGGGAGATTTCCTCTCTTCAAGTCTTGACAGAGTTTTCTTCTTCCCTGTCATGTTATTAGAGGTACCACTATCAATAATCCATGTGTCTTCTCCAAGTGTTACAGACCCAGAGAGTGCAGAGAATAACACATATTCTTCTACATCTTCACCTCTAGTTTTATTTCGAGGTCTTTCTTCTTCATCATCCTCATATTTAGCTAAATGAGCATGATGTATTTTGTTGTTATTGTTCTTCTTTGGTGATGGACATTCTCTAGCAATATGTCATGTCTTATGACAGTTTTAGCATTGATACTTTGAGTAATCCTTCTTCTTCTTCTCGAATTTCTTCTTTGAAGGCTTATGATTATGCTTCTTGAAGTTTGATTGTTTTCTTCCTTTTGTATGGGTAGCTAGGGCCTGATCATCTTCTATGAGGAGAGATTATCTATTGGCTACT
>LPNX010501229.1:237603-249017 GCA_001517045.1 Pseudotsuga menziesii
CTAGCTTCTTCTTGTATGCAATCGTCCCATACTATGTCAAAATTCATACTTTCTTTTCTGGCACACAGAGTCTGAATGAATGAGTCCCAAGGTCTAGTGAGACCATTGAGAGCAGTCATAACTAGTCCATCCTCATCAAGGGTGTCTCCAATAGCAGTTAGTTTCTCTTTGAACTAGGAGACCCTTCTGAAGTAATCTTGAATAGATTCTCCTTTTCTCATCTTGGTGCCCTTTAGTTGAGCTCTCAGATTCATCTTTTTGTTGATGTTCCTTCCCTCATACATTATGGAAAGTGCATCATACATTTGATTAGGTGTCTTCTTAGATGACACTTGAGGGATCAAGTGACCCTTAATCGAATTAGTAATTATCCTCATTCCCCTGATCAGGTCGTGTTCATGCTTCTCCTTAGCTTCATCTTCTTCAGGTTCTGCAATATCATCCTTTATGCACTTCTCAAGGCCATTGTTTTTCATAATGAGACCAATCTTATACTTCTAAGCCAGGAAGTTTTCTAGGCCTTCCAATTTGTCCTCAAGCTTAGTTCTTAGGGCCATCTTGTCCAGTAGGTCACTAAAAAATGTAATTTATCAAAATAGGAGGCTGACCTTACCAGTAGATGCACTTGAGGGAGGCGATTTGGTTGATCCAACTTCTTTCCAGAGATCCCAAATCTTCAGTCTTCAAATCCTACTTGCGAGGTTGCAGCATTGTAGAAATTTTAGTTTTGTTTCATTGTAGTTTTCTGGTTCACTACCAAACTAGGGTTTGGATTTCCTGGAGATACATCCACCCAAAAAATTCTATCTAGGGCTCAATAGATGTGCTCCAGGGAGGCACAATTTTCTATGCAAGAATATCTTCAAAGATCCAACTTTTGCAGAAACCCTAATTTCTTCTGGAGAGGGAGGAGAGATAATTTCACCTTGTGAAAGCTACTCTAATCAGGTTAGCTCTAATTCCATGTTAAGATTTCATATATTAGACTAGGTTCATTAGTGTTCAATTAAAAATCACAGCAACAACATATCCAGAATCACTGATAGAAACATAATCACAAGATAAACACAGTATTTATCCTGGGAAACCATCAAGGGGAAGAAAACCCAACAAAACTTTCTTTGTATAAGATGTATAAAAGACAACCCAAAAAATAGGTGTTCTCCTCCTTCTGTTTTGTCTCTCTCTCTCTCCTATGCGCTACTCAAGTGAGTGAGTCTATGTCCAAATAAGGACCACATCCCCTTTATTTATACACATTGAGCCAACTAACTTTTACCCTAATCAAGTCGGCCCCACTAAACTATCTGGGCCGACTTCACCTAAGAAGACTCAAAACAATATATTATAGTATTCATTAGGGTACTAATGACCCGACTTACAATGGAGGATTTACCTCATGACTCTATGATGACCAAATACAATAGTAACACCCCGCCGGAGGAATAATAACATCTCCCTTGGGTTACATCAGTAAAATACATTTAGAATATCCTTTGAAGTTACAATATTTCAACAAGATACATCTGGAAGAAATTCTGATTTTGTGGATTGTGTAACCAAAGGAGGATCAACTATAGCTAGTGCACTTGTGCAAGTGTCGGCCTTTGACACTCTTGGTCTTAAGCACATTTGATGAAGGACCTAGATGAGGGTGTGGCCTTTCAGAGGCAATTGTTGTGCAAGAGAAGAAGGGGATCAGATGGTGAAAATTAAACAGGTGAACCCATTTGATGTACTTTTATGCATTTTGACATCATGTTAATGGATTGGTACATGTATTTTAAGTAGTCCCAAAGACGTCGCCATGGAGGTCTTGGTGAACTCCACTATCATCTCGTCTTCCATATATGCTTGAATGTCTTGCATTTTTATGGTTGGTTTTATGATGCATACTTTATGATATGTTTATCCCCATGCAATAGGGTGTCAAAAAAATAGTCCTTATATAGGCTTTGATGTGAGAAGGTTCTCACCCAGTACAAATCAAGTTGGCATCAGAGCAGGATGACAAGTGTTGTAGATTGTGGATGTCATGGGAAAAGGTTTGAAGCGTGCCAGACTCGAAGAATGCTAATCTAAGAAGAATTTTGGATATAAAAGAAGATGAGAAGAGGAAATTGTGATTTATTTTGGAGCAATCAGTGGAGGAGCAAGTTGGAGAATGCTCCACCACAGAAACAATGTAAGGCTCATCCAAGATAAAACCATCTAGAGGGATTGACAGGTATATTAGTTGTAATTATTGTTGTAGAAGTATTGATGATTTTCCTTATTATTAGATGATCGAAGATGTTCTCCAGGCACCAGGTGACAATGGTGGTTGTTTGGAAGATTCAACTACAACTTCATACCATCTAGGGCAGAAGGAAGATGACCAAGAGTTAGATGAAGATGTAGGAGAAAAGGATTCTCCTTCTCTTAATGATGGGGAGTTTGATGCTTTTGAGAAGCACACTTGAGGCATTGGATTCAAGATCCTTACAATGATGGGATACCAAGGAGGAGGACTTGGAATTCATGGACAAGGCACCATTCAACCATTAGAGGTGGCAAGAGGACCTTGGTTTGAAGGAATTGGATATGGAAGTGAAAATATGGGAGGAAGTTCCAAATCAACATCAAGCAAGGAACCATTACAATAGAGTGATGACACCTCATCATATGATAGTGATAGAGAGTACAGGAAATATCCAAAGGGAGATGAACATACATTGAATACCAACATGATTTATTTGATAGCGAGAGTTTATGGAATCAATATCCATACAAATTTTGTGGGTCAAATAACCATTTTGTAGCCAGGTTTCGGAAGCAAAAGGTCTTTTCCAAGGAGGTTATGGCTACTAGAGCCCACTCCTCAATTTTTAAGGTGGATGATGGAAAACAATCACGGTCAAAGAATTTTTGCACTCATTGTAACTTAAGTGGACATTGGGTTGACAAGTGTTGGAAACTCCATCTAGAGATGGGTCCGAAAAAAGTCAAACAAGGCATGTAGGAACCATTGAAGCAGATAAAAACTACATATGCAGAGAAGGATTGTAAGGGGATTTTGGGGAAGAAAATCCTTCCCAATGGGGAGGAATGACTCAAGAGGATCTAAAAAGACCAAAAATTCAAAGTCCCCACATTGCAAAAAGGATAGCATCATGTTGAGCCAATTCTATTGATACGAATGGCTTGTCAAACAGAGGTCATATGCAAAAGTTATAGCCCACTGATTTTTTCAAGAAATAGCAAAAATATCCATAGACTGCACAAGTTGTACTATTGAATTCAGCAAGACATATGGTAGCACCAGAGCATGATGCATGTCATTTAGATTTGGTGTTTTCACGGTACATTTGGACTAGTAAAATTATGCCATGTGGCACCACTACAAGAGTGACATGTGGCATCCGTACATCCCAATTGGAATTTTGTATGATGACATGGCATCATCTGAGTGTTAGAATTATAAATCCTTGATGGCAATAAGAATTCCATAAACAAGCTAAGAATCTTAGCACACAATTAACCTCACTTGGAATTACAGAGAAATAATATAAGGAGAGAAGAAGAGGAATTAACCAGCATAGATCCAAATCTTAGGCTCTATTAAGCATCGAGAGGGATCAAATATCTGAAGGTGCAAACCTATTATTAAGTATTGCACTCAAGGAGATATTGATTTGATTCAAACCAAAAGACACATCTTTTTATTTAAGGTCGACATATAATATTTTATATTATTTATGGTGGACATATAATATTTTTATTATTAATATTTAATATTATTTATGGCTGAAATATAGTCTTTTTTATTATTTTTTATTTTGTTAGGAACGAACATTACAACATCTCCCTCATACATGGTTTTAAAACCATGTGCAAGGCCCTCATAAAACCATGGATTGTTTAGGAGGCCTTGCACATGGTCTTAAAACCATTTACAAGGCCCTCCTAAACTATGTACAATAAAACCATGGGTTGTTTAGGAGGCTTTGCACATGGTTTTAAAACCATTTGCAAGGCCCTCCTAAACCATGTACAATAAAACCATGGGTTTTTTAGGCCAACATATTTTTTGCGGATAATTCAATTTTTTATTTTTTATTATTTTGTTAGGTAGGAACATTACACCATCTCCCCCATATTGTGTTATTTTTCTGACCGACATTTTAGGAACATTACAACATCTCCCCCATATTAGGTTGTTTTTGTGGCCGACATTTATTTTGGTTGATAGTTAAAATTTTATTTTCTATCATTTTGTTAGTAACAAACGTTACAACATAATATCGACAAAACGTTACAAGAAATTTTACATAACATTACAAGATACTAGGTTGTAAAGCGCCTCTCGGCACAATGAACACACATTAATGAATGATCAATAAATGATAATTGATATTATTACATAGGAAATACATCCTTATAAAGGAAAATAGAGGTTCTAGTAGACAACTCATGCTAGCTCATAAAACATACTTACTAAATATGATAAACCCCCATAGGTGAATAAATAAGTTTCCTAATTAGATAAGGACCTCACGAATTAGCAAAAGCATGTGTGAATTGTCAAGAGTGGTGGAAAAACATGCTAATCCTGGAATATGGAGAGAAAATAATGGGGGATGGATTGGAAACAAAATATAGTAGTTTCCTAGTTGACTAGCTTTACTTTATCCATAGGAAAGTTGAAATAAATCAGTAAAAGACAGAATCTGCAAGAAAGTGTAGTTACTAATTATGACAGTCAATAAAGTGGAAAGGATCAAACCAGAATCAGGATTAAAGTGCTTCTGGGGTATATATGGAAAGTGTTGACTATGTGGTGCAAGTGGATGCCAACTATATAGGGTACTGGGTAATTAATCAAAATTGATTAAATATTTTATCCTAAGTTATGAAGTGGGTTTATTATATTCCCACACCCCCCTTTAAGTCCGAATTTATGATGCTTATGTCAGAAATATAGATGGATATGGATGCATATAGGATGCAACAACAAGGATATGGTCACCCTTTAACAATTATTATGTCGAAAAAGATGAGGAAAGAGGCAAAACCACATGGGGAAAATACTCCAAGATGATGTAGTGACTTGAACTTCGAACCAATAGAGATGAAATAATATCTAGATAGGTAAAAGAATATTCCAAGCGAATGTATGAGGTATCCAACTTAATTTACACAAAGAGGATGTGTGCAAGTGATCATGTAGGAACAAAGAGAAGCCATAGGATCAAAGAGTGTGAATGCAAGGGTTCTATGGGTTCATCTAGATTCCAAAGAATCCAAAAGAACACATATAAGCATACTGGTAGACTCATAGGAATACATTGATGACAAATCCTCTATAGTAGAGGTATGAAAGGAGGAAGGAAGGAGACGTTCAAAATATTCAAGGAGGCTATGAAAATTGATGCCAGGAACAAAGTAGGAGATGCAGAAGTGCATGAGATCAAGTATGGTAAGTGGAAATACACTAATAAGACTTGATTTGGATAAGAAAACATCCAAGAAATCACTGAGTTGCGCACCATCAGTGAGAGAGGTATGCATAAAGTGTGAAGGATATGGCACATAGATCTCAGAATCTATGATAGAAGACATAAAGAAAAATGAATGTGTGAGTAAATCAACATCAATAGAAATAGCATCTCCATTAGTCACTTTTTTTTCATTATCAACATCACAAGAATATGAGTCAACTTCAAGAGACACAGAAAAAATATGTCTCTTCAATATTTTCTTCATGATTGAAGAAGGAAGCATTCGAATCAAAGAGGGTAGAATTAACGTAAATTGTATGAGAGACTTCTTTATCATGAATAACTTCATCAGAGAATGTATATACCAAGATATCTTGAGAGAGAGTACATGAGGAAATGTTGGGTTTTCTCCATGCTTCATCGTCTACTTCCTGATACCAAAAGCTTTGTCCAAATAGTTCCAAAGCTCAAATGGATACTCAACAAAATCTATGAGATGATGTATGTTTGGAGACGTTTCCAAATACATAATTCCATAAAATCTATCACAATTATTTAGCCAATAAATATTCTCTTCATAAGACTCTGGTTTGCTCAAAACACCAATGGAGACATTGCCTCTTCATGTATGCTCTCATGTTTGAATTCCAATCAACATAATTGAAAGGAGATAGTAAAGGAACTTTCAAATCCTTATAGAAGTTGTTACACCTGCAAATATGAAAAGGATAATTAATTAATGAGATCCAAAAGCTCTGATACCATGTAGAGCTTTGATATCCTAGGATTTTATACCATGTTAGAATTCTAAAGCCTTGATGGCAACAAGAATTCCATAAACAAGCTAAGAATCTAAGCACACAATTAGCCTCATTGGGAATTACAGAGAATTAGCATAAGGAGAAAAGAAAAGGAATTAATGAACACACATTAATGAATGATCAATAAATGATAATTGATATTATCACATAGCTAATAAATCCTTATAAAGGAAAATAGAGTTGCTAGGAGACAACTCATGCTAGCTCATAAAGCATGCTTAATAAATATGATAAACTCCCATAGGTGAATAAAGCAGTTTCCTAATTAGACAAGGACCTCACGAATTAGAAAAAGCATGAGTGGGTTTTCAAGAGTGATGGAAAAAAATTCTAATCCTAGAATATGGAGAGAAAACAATGGGGGATGGGTTGGAAACAAAATATAGTAGTTTCCTAGTTGACTAGCTTTACCTTATCCACATAAAAGATAGAATACATCAGTAAAAGACAGAATCTACAGGAAAGCACAATTACTAATTCTGGAAGTCAATAAAGTGGACATGATCAAACCAGAATCATGATTAAAGAGCTCTCGGGGTATATATGGCAAGTGTTGACTATGTGGTGCAAGTGGATGCCAACTATCTAGGCTAGTGTGTAATTAATCAAAATTGATTAAATATTTTATCCTAAGTTATGAAGTGGGTTTATTATATTACCACACTGAGTACACCATGTGGCAGGAAGGTGACATGACATATAGTTGGAATCTAGGGTGACGTGGTCCAATCGTTGAATGACATGTGGAACTTAGTTGGTGATGTGGCATAGCTTGGCGCATAGGTGGACTAATGTGGGGACGCCATGTGGTAGCACTTAGGTGGCCAAGTTTGGTTCAACTAATTTCCAAAATGGGTTGTGAGGTAGTGAGATTTGAACCCATGACCTCCAGCTCCAAGCTCCAATGACTTCACCGCTAGACCACCATAGCTTCTTGTGAATGACAATAACATAATATTATTTTATGTTTATTTAAGCGTTTTTATGGACACAAAAAGGGCTAAGGCTAAGCCCTGTCCCATGGTTCCAACATGGTTGGAGGAGTTGAGTGGTATGGCCCCTCCCTCGTAGTATTTGATTGCAGGATAACACATGATCAAGGGAGTCCAACACTATTATAACCATATGCCATGAATGGGGGTGTAATGATATGGCTGTTATAACCATATGTCATATGGCTAACACCCCCATGGAATTAGCTTGTGATACTTTTTGATGGCCTCTCTGTCTATGTTAATTAGACAAAATCAAAACATGAATTTAAATTAGCTAGTATTAACTAGTTTATCCCTCATAGAAAACCTTGACAAAGTGCTTTTCCATAATGCCTCCTTATTAAACTGAGCACATAGATTTGTGGAAAAACACACAACTCACAAGATAGATCACACAATTTACTCAGCAATCGAAGAATGAAACATTGCAAAAATGGATTGGAACTATGAATGCTTTCATTAATCAAAAATTAATTAGATGATAAATTACAATGTCATACAATGGCTAAATAGCCACATGAAATTCGAATCCACATGAGGAAATTCAAATTGATTAGACTCTACTTGACTATAGGTAACTAAGACCTTGTCTAAATCATTATCGAATGACTCAATAGTTAACTGACCTTGTCTAAACCATTATTAGAGTTCATCAGAGTTCTAAAACACAACTCAAGTATCTAATTCCATGTTAAATAGGGTTAACTAACTGTGGTAGGTGAGGAAGGTAGGTGAGGAATGCACCTCTCCTACATGCAGGCATGAAAAACTAGCGCTAACTGAATGTAGAGGATTATAACTAAATGTAACTAACTCCTAAGTCAGCTTGACTAGTTACTAACTGAACTCAACTGATGAAGGTTGGTATCGACACTACCAGTGGCTCCTAAATTGTAGGGATTGATCTAGTAGGCTCCTAAACTGATGCATGCAAGTGTAATCAATTTCATTAGGCATCAATTAGTGTTCCCCACACTTTAGTAACTGGAACATGTGCCCCAATTAGGCCAAGTGGACCCAATGGTGCTAGTAACTAAAAATAGACTAGATGGACTCCCGATTTAGACATGACTCCTGATTTAGACATATGACCAAATTAGACAAGGGAGGATTAATAATCCTAACACCCCCCCTGAATGTTAACTTGGAGAATATGTGGGCCTTGGTAACTAAGAACATAGGTCACCCATTAAATCAAGTAAAGTAAAGTAACTGCTCAATATTAGGAGTTGGGGAAAAAACCACATGGGAAAAAATCCTCCCCCCCCCCCCCTTCTATCTAAGCAGATAGAATATGGATTCAAGTTTGAAAAACTTGGAAATATGTTGCTGCAACCTACATCTCTGTGATGTAGCAAAGCAGCATGAATGGTGTTTTGTGCACATGTATTATGGGGCATGGCATGTAGGACTCTCCTTCTTGTCCCAAAATGTTGATGGAAGGAAGGAGGAATGTAACCTTTTTTTCTTTCTGGTTGAAGAGGTGTATGATGTGTTGATGTATATGTAAATTTGGAATGTATTCTTCCATGTATATTGTAACCCGATGTTTATTCCGGGATGTTTCTATTATGTATTTGAGTCATGTGGTCATGCCCCGATGTTCCGATCGGGAGGATTAATAATGTAATCAAGTCATATCAAGTCATTAGGTAAGTCCCCATAGTTTCGGGGCACTTGAGTTATTATACACTAATTAAGGTGTAGGCTCGAGTAGTAATTGTTAGGCTGAGCCTACGTGTGAAAAGGAAACTCAAGTGAATGGATGAATATAAATAGAGAGTGAGAGTCTCTCTATTTATCACTTGTGAAATACATCACTTGCTCTCTAAAGTGTGGTACACTATTGGAGAAGGAAATACTTTGGCTTGACAGAAGACAGAAGGCTATTGCTGTGTTGGGAGGTCATCTTACTGTTTTGGGTTTCACATCTTGTGGTGATACTATCTTAGAGGAAGTTGTGGGGTTTTCTCCATTTATGGCTTCCCCGATAAAAACTCTTTGTGTCTCTTGTCTCATGTGATGTGCTTATGTTATTGTTGTGCTTGTTATTCTCTCAGTGAAAAGATCCTAACATAATGCTAGCTTAAATGTTGAAAAACTAACATGGTATCAGAGCTAACCTGAGAAGAAGACATTGTGCAGCTACAGGAACTAGGGCTTCCTATTTTTTGGATCTTCCTCCACATATTTTCAGAAAAAGTATGCTAGGATGACTCTCCATTGAAGGGTGCATCTTTCTGTCGAAGCGGAATTCGATTTCGAGCATTTTTCGTTTTCGATGTGGAAATTAGGGATTTCTACAGAAGAGGAATTTTTGAGTGAGACCAGCATAGGTTTATTTTTCTCATCAAAACCGAAGTTTAGAGACCTGGATCAAGAAATTTGGTTGGGTGAAACTCCAGGAAAGTCAAACCCTAGTTTGACCCTGAGCTAGGAGAAACCCTAAATATTAAAACTGCTAAGTTTTGGTACAGTCACTATATTTCGAGATTGGTAAAGTCTCAGAAGCTGGAAATTTCAGGGGCCTAATATAAAATCCTGGTGAATCCTGTGTCCAAATATCAGACTCAGATTCGTTGTACTCCAAGAGATATGATCTCTCCAAGTTAGGGTTCCAGCCTCTTCCAGAATTCATCCCTGAACAGGACATCTAGGGAGATATGCAATATCTTGGGCTACAGAGGTCCAAATGGAATTATTGAAGATTTTACAGAAAGGGCACGGACTTTACTTTCTGTGGTCCAAATATCAGACTCAGAAGATGAACCAGTGACACGTGGCAGGCCGTACAACTTCGCTATTCTGAATAGTCTTGTAACAGGTCACCTTGGGAAAAGGATCATAAATCCCAAATTTTGAAACCAATTCTGATGAAACTTGTGGTTTTGGATCAGGGACATGCACGGTTACCTTAGTGAGAAATTTCAAACATAGAGGAGTAGTAATTTCAGAGATATCACAGAAACAGTAACAGGCATTTCTGCAGAAGAAATCAAAAAATTAGGGCTTCCTGTTCCGGGAGCTTCCCTCCACTGTTTTCAGAAAAGGAGTACATTGGATAGCTCCATTTGAAGAGATATATATGTTCATCCAATTAGATCTAAAAGATTCCAAGTTTTGAAAATTAGGGTTTTTGTGACAAACCCTAGATCAGCGAACTCCGGGACAAGGACGGACACCTCAAATCGGTAAGATCTAATCCTTTGCTATTTCCATTTGAGGTTCTCATTTCAATATGATATATCACATCAGCTTGGTGACAAGCTTGGGGAAGTTGACAAATTCCAAACAGAGAAGTATTTGATCTCTTTGAAGAAAATGGATTGGACACCTACATGAGTATAGAGGTTCCAGTTTCAGAGGGAGACGAGGTTAGAAGCCTTTCACAAGAAGGACTTGGTCAAGGCCAAAGAAGACATCATGCTCATGCCACAGAGGATGATGAACCATCCAAAAGAGATCCATACATGAAAGTGAATATTCTTCAAGCGAGGATGAATATGTTTTGATATCAGCTCTCACAGGTAACATTATTCATGGAAGTGATGATTGGCTTATAGACAGTGGGGCTTCCAAACATATGACATGATTCAAGGAATCCTTTATATGAATCACCTCACAAGGTGAAACTAGGAGATGACTACCAATATCCAATAAAAGGTAGTGGGGAATCTTCATACAAGCTAGACTCTGGTAAGTCTCTAACAATGAAAGAAGTATTGTTTGTTCTAGGATTCAAGAAGAACCTTCTCTCCATTTCAGCATTGATGTAAAAGGAATGCGGATTGCATTCATAGATGGTCAAGTCATCATATGGCTAAAAGGAAAGACTATAGGAAGAAGAAGAAGCTCTACCCATAAGAAGAGAAGATAAAATGGGAGCATTTGAAGATCTGGCTCTCACCATCCAAAGAAGATCTCTCAAGCAATGAGGAATATGAAGAAATCAACTTTTGAAGAACCTCTTATTTGGATAAGAAACGATGCGATTATGAATGAAGAAGGCGATGAACCTAAAGGCTCAAGAAGGAGTCTACCCTCGAAACAAATAAAGATAAGTATTCAATTGTCATTTCATGATATTATTTTGTTATGCATTTGTTTATATTCAGTTG
>LPNX010501229.1:249234-311751 GCA_001517045.1 Pseudotsuga menziesii
TGATGCTTTGCTTCAGAGGGAGTGACTACAAAATATCTTGAGGTTCGACATGGTACGACAGGATGGGCAGACTACTGATGACTCTAGGATTTACTGAGAGTAAAGTGGATTCCAACCTTTGTTTTAAGGTTGAAGGCGGAAGATCAGTGATGCTCCTGTTATGTGTTGATGCACTATTTTCTAGGTATGGAGGTGTGGCAGAGTGCATATGGAATCTTCCTTGGACAAGGGAAGTATGCAGTAGAGATCCTAAAGAGGTTCAGATTATGGACTGCATGACCACACCTATGGCACCGAACATGAAGCTATTGAGTGATGCTTCATTAGAGACGGTTGATGCTATGATGTATTATCAGATGATTGGGTCCTTGATGTACCTGAGACCAGATATTTGCTTTGTTGAGAACACATTGAGACAGGTTCACTTGATGGTTGCAAAGCATGTAGGGGTACAGTTGATTATGGGCTCAAGTATGATGCAAATCAGAAGATTAACCTGGAGGGTTATGTTGATTCCAATTGGGCAGGTAGTGCCATCGACCGGAAGAGTACTTCAGGATGTTGCTTCAGTATGGGATCAGGTATGATCTCTTGGTTTAGCAGGAAGCAATCCTATGTGGCACTGAGTACAGCTGAAGCAGAGTATGTCGCAGCTTGTTCAGCTAGTTGTGAGGCAGTATGGCTACGGAAGCTACTGTCTGATATATTTGATCTCCAGTTGGATACTACTTGTATACATTGTGAAAACCAGAGTTGCGTGTTCCATGCCAAGTCGAAGCATATCGAGATCAAGTATCACTATATCAGGGATATGGTGCAGAGAGGAGTAGTGAAGCTCCAGTATGTTGCAACGGAGGAACAGATAGCTGATGTATTGACGAAGCCATTGGCGAGGCTAAAGTTCGAGTACTTCAGAGAGAGACTTGGTGTTCTCCAGATCGAGGTTCCCTCCACGGGAAAGTGATGAGTCCCAAAGCCATTCTGACGAGGAGGTCAGATGTAAGGGCTGAGCCATTCTATCATGGTGAGAGGATTCCGTTCCTTCCATGTCAGATATGAGTGCTAGAGATCCAAATCCATTCTGACGAGCAGGTCAGATGTAAGGGCTGAGCCATGCTGTCATGGTGAGAGGATTTGGTTCCTTCTGTGTAAGATATGAGTGTTGATTGCCATTCTGGGAATGGAGGCACCTGGTCAGTTACCAGGAACACTCAGTTAGGGACTGAGAGAGCCATTCTGACGAGTAGGTCAGATGTAAGGGCTGAGCCATTCTGGTCATGGCTAAAGGATTAAGTTCCTCCCATGATAGATGTGAGTGCTGGCCATTCTGTCGAGTAGGACAGATGTAAGGGAAATTACCACTCTCCGGGAGAGTGGAGGCGCCTGGTCCATTACCAGGTAGCTCAGTCAGGGACTAGGGGCCATTCTGACGAGGGTGTAGGATTCAATTCCTACCAGGTCAGATGTGAGTGCACAAATCTCTCATCATTGTGGTAGGAGGGGCTCCGGCCTGGGTGAGAGTCGTTCATCATTGTGGTAGGATGTGTTCCAGCCTAGGTAAATGTGAAAATATTTCATCATTATGGTAGGAGGGGCTCTGGCCTGGGTGAAATTCATTCATCATTGTGGTAGGATGTGTTCCGGCCTGGGTGAATGTGCCATTCCGACGAGTAGGTCAGATATAAGTGCAGATCCATTTCATAGATGTTAGTGATGTGATGTCCTATCATGCTGGTGAATGTGAGTGCTGGGCCTTTCTGATGGGATTGTAGTTTACTACATGATCAGATGTGCGTGCTAGGCGTGCCTTTCTGATGAGCAAGTCAGATGTAAGTACTGGGCGAAGACCTACATGAGAGTAGGCCTACAACCAGCATGAAAAAGGGCTAGCTCTATAGAACTTCCTATGACGAGATAGTACACACATGATGATGACCAGAGATGATCCAGATTGAGCTATGATCCAGATCCAGTTAAGATGACTCTGAGAGATCCAGATCGAGTGATGATCTAGATCCAGTGATGATGATCCAGATCGAGTGATAATCTAGATCCTGTGATGATATTCTATGATGATCCAGATCGAGTGATGATCTAGATCCTGTGATGATATTCTATGATGATCCAGATCGAGAGATGATCCAAATCCGATGATGACTTGAAGACGAAGATGACTTGAAGATGAAGATGACTTGAAGACGAAGATGATCCAGTTGATGCAGAGAAGAATACCAGTGCTGAAAATTGTGTCGAAAGAATACCTTCCTAGTTAAGAGGGAGTGTTGATGTATATGTAACTTCGGAATGTATTCTTCCATGTATATTGTAACCCGATGTTTATTCCGGGATGTTTCTATTATGTATTTGAGTCATGTGGTCATGCCCCAATGTTCCGATCAGGAGGATTAATGATGTAATCAAGTCATATCAATTCATTAGGTAAGTCCCCATAGTTTCGGGGCACTTGAGTTATTATACACTAATTAAGGTGTAGGCTCGAGTAGTAATTGTTAGGTTGAGCCTACGTGTGAAAAGGAAACTCAAGTGAACGGATAAATATAAATAGAGAGTGATAGTCTCTCTATTTATCACTTGTGAAATACATCACTTGCTCTCTCAAGTGTGGCACACTATTGGAGAAGGAAATACTTTGGCTTGACAGAAGACAGAAGGCTATTGCTGTGTTGGGAGGTTATCTTACTGTTTTGGGTTTCACATCTTGTGGTGATACTATCTTAGAGGAAGTTGTGGGGTTTTCTCCATTTATGGTTTCTCCGATCAAAACTATTTGTGTCTCTTGTCTTATGTGATGTGCTTATGTTATTGTTGTGCTTGTTATTCTCTCAGTGAAAAGATCCTAACATAATGCTAGCTTAAATGTTGAAAAACTAACATGATGCACTCTATTCTTCTAAAGGCAATGTTACTGATCAGACCTTTCCATGTGACATATTACACAAAATTTGTTGCATCTCTCTGAAGGAGGTAAGATTGCAATCTTCTCTGTCTTTTGAAGGTCAGATGGTTTTCCAGTCATATTCTTAGCTTCTTGCTTGGAAGTAGGGACTGAATCTGAATCCGATTCTAAATGAATCTTAATCTCATGATCTAATACAACTGGTTATGCAATACTAGTGGAAACTGCAAGAGAAACAGATGGAATTTTTTTACCTTCCCTTTGAGAGTGCACTGGTTCTAAAAAAGGAATGAAGTGTGAGAACTCATATGCCTTGGAGGCATGATTTGCAACACCCTTCACTATGATGCTCCCAGTAGAGATATCTGTGATCTCCACTGATTCAAGACCAAATATCACTCACTTTGGAGAGCTAGTATGAGTCATCTGGTATACAGATAATAGGTTTGAAGCTAGGGAGGGAACATAGAGCACATCTTTGAACCTTCCATGTTCAAGCTTGATAGAGCCCTTCCCTTTAGTTTGAACTTTATTGTTATTTCCCAGCTGAATACTAGGACCATCAAAAGACTGTAAAGAAGAGAATGATTCTCTGAATGCAACCAAATGATTGGAAGCTCCAAAATCAATGAGGAAGACCTGTGTTGTTGAGAAGTTGGCCTTTAGTGCATGACCTCTTTCAAAGAAATCTTCAGTGTATTCTGTTTCTTCTCTATGGTCAGCCTTCCTTGCGTTAGTAGGTGCAGTAATGTTATGTTTATTCAGAAGAAGAGTCCTTTCATCAATTTGTCTTCTCATGCAGGAGCTATCTGGATGAAAGCCCCTTCTATAGTAGGAACAAAGGGTCTTCCCTTTTCCATTCTTCTTGATTCTCTTCAAACCTGAAGGCTCATTTGATTGCTCTTTATTCATAGGAGACTCATCTCTTTGCTTCCCTTCATCATTTTCTACCTTACCTCCTCTTACAACCAGTGCTTGATCTTTGGGAGATCGAATGATCCCCATTTGGATCAACTTGTCATTCTCATAAGTGAGAGATTGGATGAAAGCATCAAGAGTGGGCATCCTCCAATTTGGAGTGGTGAGCTTCACTGTTTGAAAGGTTGATACAAAGATTGAGTAGTCTGCACTGAGTTTTGAGAGAATGGCAAGGATGAGATGATCATCCTCCTTCTCCACCTTGCATTTCTTCAATTGGTATATCGGGTTCTTGAATTTTGTGAAAAATTCATTCATTGTTTCAAAGTTGGATGGATTAAGAGAGATCAACTCATTTTCTGGATGATGGACCCTCATCTAATCTTGCTTATCAAATAAGGAAGCAAGCTTGTCCCAAATCTCCTTGGGAGTCTTCAATATTTTGATGTGGAAGCAAAAATCTTGAGAGATCGAGAGGGACAAGTATCCAAAAGCTTCATCAAGCCTGTTAAAGTACTTTTCTTTGTCATCATTAATAATTGGCTCTACCTCTATCTCTTTTGTGAGTCTGAAGAGATTCTTGGTGCAAAGCAGTCCCTCCATGTCCTCCTTCCACTGCTAGTAGTTAAAGGATGTGAGAGGTTCTATTGGATGGGCCATTTTGAATGCAATAAAGAGGATTGAGCTGCTGTAGCGAATGTAGTGAGGAGAAAGAGATGCTTGTAGTGAATGGAGTGAGAAGAGCTAATAACCTTTAAATCAAACAATCAAACATACAAAACAAGGTCGACTACCTCCACATTTTAGGTTTTCATCACACCTAGCATAATTGATCAAGCAAGCTTGATCAACAATTCCTTAACTTGGGGTATTAAGTGGTAAACCTTCTGCTTCTAGTGCAGATTAGGAATGGAGCAAATTGCTCAAAAAAATGTTTTTCCTGGACATATGAGGAGGAGAAGTGCCTTGTCCCCGAGGCTTTGATACCATATTAAATTGAGCAGATAGATCTGTGGACAAACACACAACTCACAAGATAGATCACACAATTTACTGAGCAATTGAAGAATGAAACAGTACAAAAATGTCTTGCAACTATGAATGCTTTCATTAATAAAAAAGTAATTAGATGATAAATTGCAATGTAATACAATGGATAAATAGCCACATGCAATTCGAATCCACATGAGGAAATTCGAATTGATTAAACTCTACTTGACTGTAGGTAACTAATACCATGCCTAAATCATTATTGGACGACTCAATAGTTAACTGACCTTGTCTAAACCATTATCGAAGTTCATCGGAGTTCATCGAAGTTCTAAAACACAACTCAAGTGTCTAATTCGATGTTAACTAAGGCTAACTGACTGTGGCAGGTGAGGAATGCGCCTCTCCTGCATGCATCCATGCAAACCTAGCACTAACTGAATGTAGAGGACTAGAACTATATGTAACTAACTACTAACTTAGCTTAACTAGTCACTAACTGAACTCAACTGATGAAGGTTGGTATCGACACTCCTAGTGGCTTCTAAATTGTAGGGATTGATCTAGGAGGATCCTAAACTAATGCATGCAAGTGCAATTAGTGGCAGTAGGCCTCAATTAGTGTTCCCCACACTTTAGTAGCTATAACATGTGCCCCAATTAGGCCAAGTGGACCCAATGGTGCTAGTGACTAAAAATATATTGGATGGACTCCTTATTTAGGCATGAATCCAAATTTAGAGATATGACCATAATCCTAACACTCCTCGCATATGATCAAGACACTGTGACCAAGATCCTCAACCTAGGGCTTATCGCAATGGTGGAAAATGCGATTTGGTATACGATAGTTTTGAATGCGATATGTGATCCATTCAAGCCATGCCAGAAAACCATGAAGCTACTATGGTTTCCATCGCATCACCAAGGAATTTATAACCTTCTAGCAATTGTGAGTGCGATATTCTCTTGCAATCATTGAACAATTTATTGATTGATCTCCTTTGTTAGGTTGTAAGTTTGTTAACCAATGATCCAAAACCGTCAATCTACCTCTAGAATGCACAATAAACCTTGATTGAATGTGTATAAACCATTCTCTTGAGCTCTGCACATTTAAACGAAGGTTTTCTTGCAATTCCTATAATGTATCTATGAATTTCTGCCAATCACCTTAGATTTCAATTGATATAAACATCATAGTATATATTTAAACTAGAAATGTTCATAGTTAGGTTTAGAAACTTCAATCCATATCTTCCTCATGCGCAAATCCATTATAAAAATTATAAAATCTCTGTATATAACAACAATTACACATACATAACTGCAACTTTATCAACTATGCATAAGAAATTGAATTCAACAGACTAATAAACCTCTTTCAAGCTTGACTTCTCAAATAGATCTTTACAACCAGATATTCATATCTCTGTGTATGCTCCAAGAAATTGATTTCGAACTCCCCTCCGATCTAAACTCCAAGCTTTATGAGTTAAACAAGATTCTTCGAGCTATCCTAAGATTTGTGAGCTAAACTAATATATCTAAGAAAAATAACTCAAACTGAATTAAATACAAAAGGATTAAGTTTCCGGATCCTATAACCAAGGAACTCAATCTTTATTCAAACTCTTAACTGAACCCTATGACTCATCACTAACTGTCTGCTAGAATGTCTTAACAAAATTCAACTCAACCCTATCTGTTACACATGGAAAGGATCGAGTATCATTATCCAAATTTATTTAATTTTTACAAAATAAAAGAAAATACATATGTGTGAGATTCTAGGTCACTTTTATGATTTCTCATGACCTTCTGAAGTCATAAATGACTTCACTTAGGTAGTCTATGCTCTTGCATCAGACTCCCCAACTTGAAATTATTCATGGGATCCTATCCATGAGCTCCCTCCCTGCTGTTTTTCATTAACATTTTAGCAGATACCCAAAGTGTAAATCTAAGCAGTGTTCTCATCTTGAACAGTCCCTTCACCCACGTCTTCCATCATTATGTCTGCATGTTGTGCCCCTACTCAACAGCCTTGTAAAAATCATTATGTCATCAAACAAAATTCCATTTTGTTTGATGAAATGTTTAAATTTTTTACAGGACAAGTTTGATGAGTTTTCAGCTACTGATTTGGTGTATTTCAATGAGCTACTGATTTGTTGAAATTTAATCTTTTTAATAACCTTTGCAAATTCTATTGGATTAATGAGACCATCATATTAAAGTTATAGTTTTGGATGATTTATACTAGGGAAGTTAAAGCATGACTTTTAATGATTTCTATTCCTACTTTGTAACCCTAGTCATGTATATTATCCCAAAATATTAGAAATTCATTTTATTCTTTTCATCACCATGATGATTTGCAAGGTTTCATTGCTAGGGTTTTCATGCGTTGTCTAAACTATAATTGTCAAAGGTTTGATGTTTGTAACTCTGGCGAAGCCTAGACTTATGTCTCATGATCCTTATCCTAAGTTTCCGAGCCATTGTCAATCGTGATTGAATTACATATGGTCTTATTTCGAGGTTCCTGTGCATAGTTTGTGATTATATTATGACCTCCACCACCTTTACAAGATATGTCGAATCTATGATATGAGTGCATATATTATGGTTACCACCGGATTGATTTTTGGCGCAGTATGTGTCTTAAATCATATATCGCGAAGCCAGCTTGTCATCATCACCCTGGTGCTTGAACTGCCAGTAATATTTAAGTTCTGGTACGTGTCTGATATCGTGGACGCCTGTTAATGAAACACTTGTAATACGTACAGCAGAGGGACTCTCGTCATTTAATTCAAAGCGAATTATGATATTATCAGTGCTCTAGGATTTTACTATCGTCATTTGTGCTATCCATTGATTACCACTTCGAATGCCGATGTCTCCACTCATGCTAGGCCCGCAGAGGTGTAGTCTGTGCTCATATATGGCTGATCCTTTTCCTCACCTGGTTTTGCTTAACCTTCATCCTAAATGCTCACAACCTGGTCTTCTGTCTCTCGCTGAGTGGTGGTATGTATTTTGTGTATGGTTACGCATTCGTAATCAACCAGTCATGGCTCCTGTCGTCAGGGTTGAACCCTGCGAGATGACCTTATTAAACTCAAACCCTGAAATCTCAGAAAAGGTCAGGAATGTGGGGTGGATGCGGTTCTTCGAGAAGTTTTCCGACTCTAACCCTGAGGTTACCAGAGTCTTTGCTCTGTCCCTAGTTAATTACCAAGCGGAAGTTGGTGACCTCTTCTTCCGGATTGATGAAATATCCATGGCGGCCGCAACCGGTTTGTCCCTGGCTGGGCAAAGGTGGTTCAAATATCAGAAAATGGACATAACCGAATGGAAGCGATTGTTGAAGAACCCGAATCAGGAGGTTTCGTTTCGGACTGGGGCGGCAAGTAAGTATTTTCTTAAAGAATGGCGCCCAGTGCTTGAGTTAATTCATAGATATTTGACCTGTGAGGGCCAGTTATCTTCGACATACGTATATCATCTTCGTCTGATGGGTGTCTTTATAGGGTTTCCTATTAATTTGCCTTACTACCTTCTGCACAGTTTATTTAAGATGTCGAATTCCATAAAAAAGGGGCCTAAACGTGTCAGGCGCAATATTTTCCATCACGGTCTGGTGCGTATGTTGATTGAAAATGAATTGATGAAGTCGGGTCGCTCATGGGAGCAGTTTATAGAGTCAAACGGTTTTTCATCCTTTTGCCATTGCATGTTTGACAGTCCTGATGACTGTAGCAAACATAGAGATACAGTTTCGGCTCGATTCTTGTCTCCGGGTAAATCTCTGTCAAACCCTAGTCTTAAGAATTAAGATCCCTACGAAGCACCTACGAAGAATCCAATGAATACTTCTCATACCCATCCAAAGTCTAGGCATGTGAAAAGGACTTCAACTCTGTCATCTGTTACTCCGCCGGGAAGTAGTGATAAAATTGGGGATCATCGAAATCTACCCAAATCCAAACTGGTTATAAGGCTAACTAGGAGTATGGCGAAAGCTAAGATGGTTAAAACCCCCGTGAGCAATAAGGTGCCAGTGGAAACGGTTGTGATTGAGGATGAAGAAACCATTGCTCCTTCGCATGTTAAAAACAACCTGGTCCATCCTGATTCCGTTAATGATTTAGCTGGTGAAGGTCACCCTGTGGTTGATAACGATATGCACGAAAATCCTTCTCTGTCTGTTGTCGAGCCGCTATTTGATGCCACTCTTGATCCTAACAATTCTCCAGTAGGGGATAAAGAAGTGCGGGAAGTTTCAGTTAATCATATGGCTGATTCTATAGTAAAAGAAAAACCGATTAAAACAACCTCGACTGTTTTTCGTGGAACTGGGGAAACCATTCATCTTCTGTTCATTAGTTGTCTGTTAGATAAGGTCTGTAGAATGGAAGACAGGATGAATGAAATAGTAGCAAGTCGGGATTTAATGAAAACTGAGAATGTGGAGTTAAGGGCAAAGGCTGATGAAAGTGGTCAGCAGCTTTCACGATTGAAGAGTCATAAGAACAAGCTCATAAGGAGAGTTCTCAAATTGCAAGATGAAAACGAGAAGAGTGAAGAAAAGGTGCGTGAGCTCAACGCTCAGATCGCGCTCATGCAATTCAGGGCTCCTTCACCGAATCATTCTAATGGGGTCAATATTCAAGTCTTTAATGCACCAGTTAGCTTATGATTATGCTGGATCTACTTGTTTTTGAATTTTGATGATCTTGTACAGGTATTTGTTTATTGTATTTCATTTGTTATTTACGATTTATTATTTTGATTATTTGTGTTCATGTTTTAATTTTATTACTTGATTTTCTGCAGGTATTATGGGTATTGTTTACGTCCAGGTTGGATCGCTATTTTTGGATTATACCCCTCATCAATTGGAACAGACCGCATAACAAGATTGCCAGGTGTTTTTTTATTGCTGGAATCTTCGATTCCCATGGATCGTCTTGATGATTATGTTTATATTGAAAAATGACACGTTGCACTTGTCATTTTTAATTAGAAATCAGTTGGATAATTCGATCTTGTTTATCTCAAACTTTTAAGGAGCTTTGTTTTTGTAAACATGTATTTAAGGGGTAAAAGTTTATGGGATAAGGGTCGATAGTTTATAGAAGGGAAAAGGACAAGACTGGGTTTGATTTTTGGGACTCTGGACAGCTATCCGTCTGCAGCCTCTATCTTGAGAACTGGTGATACTGATATATATGTTTACTGTTTGAACATTTTGCATATGTTTTTGGTATATGTCAGTCCTGTTATTTCCTTTTTATACTTTATTATGTTTGTTAATATTCTCTGCAGAATTTTGCAAACATACATTAATTGTGTAATTATCGATTTTCATGCTTTCAATTTTGCTAATATATCATGTTATGTAATTGGCAATCGACATTGTTGCTTATATGATTTGTAACTAATTACTGTATGGGCCTGGTTAATTGTTTAACTTATTTAAATATTCTCTATGTGTTCCCATGTGGTAATTATATTAGCATTAATTGATCTCATGGTTTACTTCTCTTACTGCTCCTGATCAGGATATTAGGATTATATACTGTTTATTTTCTGCTGATTATATTATCTAAAAATCCTTTTGAATTAAATATTTTTATGAATAACATACAGATCATTCCTTTTGTAATTACTGTACATGTGTATATAGAACATAACATATCCCTGTAGGATCCTATCTCTGTCCAGGTTTATGTTCTATTCATGTATTTAGGGCTAATTGCTCTGAGTAATTTAAACTTGACAGTTTGTCATTCTTGTACTATATAACTTGAATCAATATTTGTAGTTATATACATAGGTTTAATACTTACAATCAGTAGCATTAATTTTAACCACTAGTCTTTTAGAATTTCAGGCCAACAGAGCCTTTAAACCTGTTGGGAACGACTATCCCAAACAGCTTGGAGCCTGTTCTAAGGATCCCGGCCTGGGTCGTTTTCCCCCGTTGCGGGCTTACTCAAATACGCCCGTCAACACTGCAATAGGTCTTTTGGTTCCTCCAACACATTTTAAGACTTCATTGAAAACTTGAATTCCTTTTCCATCTGAATTGCATATAATTTATTAGTAGGCTCATATTCATCTGCATATAAACAAATCAGTCTCCCTGTTACAAAAGAAAACATAAAACTCATTATCATTATAATTCCTATCATCCAATAATTTTGTGCATGAATTTAGTGGCTCTTCTCTCCTTTTCTTGTTTCTGTTACATCACCATCCTTAGTAATTTCATTAGTCATATACCTCTGACCATCCTTTATGACTTCACATTGTGCTTCCTGCATCAATTTTATGCTTGCATTTGACATTTCATGTTGGTCTTTCCTTTCCTTCAACCAATGGGTGCACACCTTGTTAGTCATTTCAATTTCAAAATAATTTACTTGTGCAATTACTTTTACCTCATCTTCAACTTTCCAATCATTCACAATCCTCTTGTCAGTCATCATCAGTAATTGATTACTCACTTCCACTTGCTTACCTCTGAATGGATAAAGACAATGTCTCTTCCCATTCATTTCAAAGGAATAAACATTCCTCTTTTCCTCATGCACTACTTCTCTGTCAAACTGATAATGCCTTCCTAATAAAACATGACAAGCATCCATTTCTATAATGTCACATCTTACCTCATCCTGATAATTACCAATCTAAAACTTTACTTGGCATTGTTCACTCACAAGAACTTGATGACCATTCTGCAACCATATAACTTTGTATGGTTTTGGGTGTACCGTCCTCTTTAAATTCAGCTTGTCCACCATTTTTGTAGACACCAAAATATCATTACTACCACTATCAATTATCAATTGGCAGCACTTACCTTTAGCCTTACAAACTGTTTTGAACATGCTCCTTCTTTGAACTGACTCATCAATTACGTTCTTCAACAACAAGGCTTCACCTTCTTTAGGGTAATTCTTAGTCACCTCTAATTTGTTTGGAGCTTCAGGTTCATCTTGCACTACTCGTGCTCCTCTTTTCCTTGCAACATTCTCTAGACAATCCCATGACATAAGGCCAAGTTTCCCACATGTATAACACCTTACTTGTCCACCTCTTCCTCTACATCTGTTGGGATCAAGAATTGTCTTTTATAATGATGTTATTTACATTAATTTCCCATCCTATCTACCATGATTTAACACATCTATGTTCAATAAGTCTATATTTTACTTTGTTTTATTCATTAAAATCTCGTAAATGTAAAGGGAGCCTAATATGTCATTTCGATGTATTAAATGTAATATTGTACAAATAATCAACATTTCGACATTCCATTCGGTCTCGAGTTCCGCACTAGGTTTGATGACATGTTTCTTAATGGTTTCCTAAGCTTGGCTTGCCTTTTTATTTCGGCTCTCATTGATCTCGTAATACCTTTACCTTCTAATTCTTGCTAGTCCTATCAATCCTGCATGTGAAAATTAAAACAATAAATTGATGATAAAATTGTGATAATATTTTAGATTTAAACAAGTAAAATTAATAAAATATTAAAAAGATATTATTATTTAAAGACATACTAACCTTTTAAAAAAACAAAATTTGTTCAAATCTAATAAAAAGGAAAATTATTATAAAACTAAATCATCTATAAAATATTTAAAAAAAAGGTTTAAAGTTGAAATCTATTAAAGCATGAATACTCAAGCACGGTTTCATTAGCCATAACGTGTTAGTGCACATTTCGTTGACTTTCCATATCCTCCATTTAATGGAGCAGGATAAGCGTTCACCAAATCGCCCCCGACTCGCCGGAATCCGGCAGATCAATTTTGCTGTAAATCATACTTTCGAGGTATTAGATCGTAGTTTTAATCATTTGGGTAGTTTTAAAATGCACGATTTAGTATAGAATGAGCTAATAAAATTAGTAGAATTCCAAAATAATGAAATAACCAATTTCACAGCAAACATTTGACTGATTTTAATAAAAAATCTGCCGGAAAAACGGGGCGATTTGGTGAACGCTTATCCCACGCGCCATTTAATTAAACAAGATAACTACTTTTAGTTAATTAGTGATTTCTTTTGGATTTTTCATAACCATTAACTAAATATAATATGGAATCTACTTTTACTTCATGAATAATTTTGTTTTGGATTTTCATAACTATGACTAATGTGTAATATATCTATGCAAATACCATAGGTTTGGGAAATCACGTGAACAGGTCAATGGGTCGAGCTTATTTGTGAGGAACTAACCCAATAATCCAGTCCGCTATTTCTGGAATTAGATTACCAGTGTCAACAACAATTTAACCAATTCAGCAATTCATCCAAGATTCTGAATTTATGAACTAATTCACTAATGTAAAACCCAGATTTTTAGCAGTGAATATTTATGGATTGCCATATTGTGCCTTGGTTTTTCTACATGTGGGACCATATCTCACCAAATGGGCTACTAGGTTTGAAGGAAACTAACCAGCTACGAAACCCAGAATTTGTTTCACCAAAATCACAACCACTAGAGAGTTATCGAGGGGACATTTTCCCAAATTATGCCACATTGAGTTTTCTGGGTTAGTCGTTTTCTAAGTTTGTTTCAGATCATAAAGATAGTCTCTCTTATGTATGAATATCTATATATATAGGATTTTGCCTCACTCATTGGGGGATATGTAATTTCTATTGAAGACTCTGTGTTTTATAATATACAAGCTATCTTCTGTCTACTATTGATTAATTGGTAGAAATTGACCACTGTTCCTGGGAGGGCCCCTCAGCGATAGTGGATTTCATTTTGTTTTATCTTTGTCAATTCAGCTAAGTATTGTGTGCATTGTGTGATTCCATATTTGCATTTTGTTTTCATCACTCAGCTAAGTAATTGTGTTGTCAATATTGCGTAATGTGTAAAAACGTTTTTCATATTCTGAATCAGCAGTATGAAAGTTCTATGAAAATGTTTTTTAAAAAGTTCTTAATGAGCTTGTTTTATAAAAACGTTTTTTCTTTGTCTCATGCGTTTCATGTCATTTGAGTTCACCGTAAATAGATAGGAAAGAGATCTCTACTCTACTTTATTTCATGCAATAGTGTTAATGCTCTTAGTATAGATTAGGGTTTGAAGCTTAATTTCTTTTTCATGCATTTGAATTCATTTACATTCTGATATTAGATCCAAGAATTAGTTATCATTGTTGTAGCTTTCATTGATTAGTAAGGATTGCATTTTCAGTTTCGTTGAGTTAATTAATAATAGGAATTAGTCTTTACATTAGATGCAATCAAGTAATTTCTTTTACATAGTATAGTAAGCTTTTCTTTGATAATTTGCAATTTGAATTCACATAGTATAATTGTATTTCAATCCTCAATTCATTAGTCTTTGGTTTAGTTTGATCATAGAATAATCTTCAATTTGTTCAAAGAGTTGTGATTGAAAAGCAACTAGTATAGTTTCCTGTTTTCGAATAGTTAGTTGCAAGTGAATTTGTTTGGTGGATAGATTTCTGATTTTGCACAAAAGTAAAATATCTTTTCAATTCATAAAATATGATAGGTAGTTTGCTTACAATTTGAATGATTATTTAAAAATAGTTTTGCTTCTCTAGCTTAGACTTAACAACAGTATTCCTTGTAAAAAAAATCATAATTAACAAATTTCATTTATTTTACTGTAGTTTTAAATGCAAGTTTAATTTAGAATAGTTTCAATTATAAGCAATAATTCATTTTAAGACTGAATTGAACAGTAAACTCTATGCTGATATAAAAATTATTAAAACTCATGTTAATGAAATCTATTAATTTGATAAAAGCATTGAAATATTAAATAAGAAATCAATTGCTAAGTTCACTTTCTGAGGCATGTTCTGTTTTCTGTGTCATTACATAGTTTTTTGTTTACTTAATTTAGTTTCTGAATCATATTAGAATGAGTGGTTTTATTAGCTATTTTCATTTGCAAGGATATGCTTTAGAGGTAGGATTGTATTGAAGTTATTTTGAACATTATTTCATTGTTGCAATTATGTTAAAGCTTGAAATTTGAATGCTTTGTAGATTTTAGAATTGATTGTATTTAGTTAGCATTAGGATCTTAAATATGAATTGAATTAATGATCACTAGATTAAGAATATTAGTATTAAACATTTCGAAAGATTTTTAGATTATATTAGATTAAAATAAGCTTTAATCTTGCACATACATTGCTTGTACCTCAAAGGTTACCTTCCCGGGTTGACAATTAAGTGTTAAATTAGATAGTGCATATTTTACCCAACATTTTGGCGACGTTGTCGGGGAGGTGTTAAAGGGATTGGAATCTAGGTAGATAGGGGTAGATAGGTTGCATTAACATTACACAACAAGGGGGAGGGGAGAACGGTAAGACGAGAGGTAAGAACCTGCGCATCCACTATAGTGGGGTGCTCCAAAGCCTTTTTGTTCCTTTTTCGCACAAGTGTGTTTACTTCACACAAAGTTTGGTTTACTTCTCTTAAGTGTACCTTTTTACAAACATAGTTAGTTTAATTTCTCATAGTTAGGTGTACTTTTATTTCCGCAAACGTAGATAGTTTATTTTTCCATAGTTTAATTTCATGCACGTATGCTTTTATTATGAAAATTTATGTAGTTTACTTTTATACAATTTACTCTTATGCGAGTGTGTTTTTCTGTCTGTATGAGTGTGTTTACTGTCTGCAAGGTGTTTTAGTGTGTTGTGTTTAAATCATAAATTCATTTTATTAGTAGATAGTTTCTCAAAAACACAATTTTTTTTTTGGGTACTGTAAGAACCCAAGGGACTAATCCTTGTGTGAAGCAAGACCAACCAACAAACAAAATGGACTCAAATGTGCTCATTAGTATGAGAGAAGTCTCTCAAATCCTAGCAAAACCTAGAGTCTCGAAGGCTCTACCGAAGAGTAGATCCTGACAGAAGTTGAAATTTTATCAACTACTCCTGAAATGACAAACGAACCAAAATCCCAAGAACTACAAAATGATCTTTGGAAAAATGCAGAAGAAGATGATATATTGGGGATTACATCCGAAGGAGAGTAGCTAGAAATCAAAGAAATCTTGATATACATGACAACATATCCATCATGTGCTCAAACAACTGCTCAACTAGAAGAAGACAGTCTGTATGACATAGTGAAGGAAGGTGAGTACCAAGACTATATCGAAAGATGGTTTCAGAAGTGCTGGCAGTCGGCAACAACCCCTTCATTTTTTCTATTGTGATGAAAATGAACATTTCTCTTCTATGATTAATTTTAAAAAAAGATTATAAAAGAGTGCCTTCAGAATCTTCGATTCTGAAGGTACTCTCAATTATAGAAGAGTTAAGAGTCGTATTAGAAATTTATGAAAACACTTTCATAAATTTGACAAATTAGTAGCTATCAATCTTGTAAATTTTATATATGATCAATTTTATCATTATTAATTCATCCGATTATATATTTTGATTTAGGAGATTTAAGGTATAATATGCTAATTAGTTTTCAAATTAAAATGAAGATACATTTTGAATTTTTTTAAAACTTGGTTTTGATAAGATATTTATTATCATAAGTTTATGAAATCCTTATAACTAAGGGTGATTTATTAATTAAAATATTTTCATTAAACCTAAGGTTTAGATTTCGCATATAACTCAATCTTTTAATATCATATCATTGCTTTGTAAAATTGTACATATATATCATAACATAGCTAGAGTGCAAACGTATGTATATTATTTCGAAATTTTCATTTGTCACATAAATATAATCATAATAGTTTTATGAGCTTTGTATCCTATCACATTTTGTTTTGAGACATAAGTGATTAGGATTCCATAAAGTATTTAAAACTATATTTTGAAATAAATTACATGTATATATATGGTTTGCGTGTGAATGGTGATGGCTATTTAGTTGTAATTTCAGAAACCTTAGGAACATTATGGATTATTATGACAACTCCACATCATCCTGTTTATGAACACGATTTCCTTCCACGTGTAATTCTGGTTATTATCAATGGATAGTTATGATTAAGGTACATGATTTGTATGGCTAAATTGATAACATCTGTTTACAAGGATCACTGCATAAAGATTGAATTCGTATTGGCATGAGGATTTGGTTTAATTGTTAACACCTATCGATTTAATTGACAGTTGTGAGTTTAATGATGAAATCGTATCAGTGGAATTTAATTCCATAAATGACTGATAGCCATTCCTATTCATGATGATTGTACGAGTCCATCATTCCAGACTGGGTGTTATTAATGTTTTGATTTATAATCCCTGAATTGAATGATTTTTGATATGAAGGATTAGTTAGATACTATTTTATGAAGAATTCAGTTAGTCGTGGCTAGTCTGTCCATTTGTCATAGCAAAAAACACTGGCTGTTGTTCTCATCATTTCCAAATTTGGTTAACATGGCCAAAATTGAGGTTCTCGTTTCACTCACGTATGAATCAATTGAGGATTTGAAATTTCGCATAATGCCTTTTACTTGGGTGCATATTCCTTTGATTTTCACAACTTCATTTGTTTCAACCCATAACCAGAGTTGCAGTGAGGAAAAAATGGCTCCTCTCAGCCGATTTGAAATTTCAGGGCCTGAGCTGGTCGAAGCCGATGAGAAAGTCACTCTACTATTCAAAAATATTGGTTGGGGTCAGTCTTTCAGATGTTTTAGTGGTCATAAAGCAGAGGTTACCAAACAATTTGCTATGAGTTTTAGGGAAAATGTAGCTCAGATTGGGGATGTTAAGTTTATGATTGATGATGATAAGATTGTAGAAGCTATGAAGCTTCCTCAAGCTGGAGAATGTTGGTTTAAAGGAGGAAAGGTTGA
The DNA here is from genome assembly GCA_001517045.1 of Pseudotsuga menziesii. Taxonomy (NCBI): domain Eukaryota; kingdom Viridiplantae; phylum Streptophyta; class Pinopsida; order Pinales; family Pinaceae; genus Pseudotsuga; species Pseudotsuga menziesii. Next base: position 266,934 of record LPNX010501229.1, read on the forward strand.
TAAGAAGAAATGTCGGTCATTACTGTTACCCTTACCTGCCAATGTAAAGTTGAAGATTGGGGCTTCAGTTAAATTTTTAAAACCAGAATGGCCAATTCTCTCATCTGCATTATTATCATCTGCGATTACTGTTAGCATTGAAAGGTTGTAAGCTCAATCTTCCATTTTACGTACTACAACGTCTGAAGAAAATGGTGCATTCAGTGCAAAGTACCATAGGAAATTCTGATAGGAGTCTATTCCGCCACGGTCTTATTAAAATTTTAATACAACATCAGTTGTCTCTTAGTTGTAAATATTGGGATGAGTTTTTGGTTGAAAATAAACTAGGGGTCAACATAGTATTGGCCAAACCCTTCCCCTAAAACTTGTAGGAAGCGTAAAGCTCCAACAAAATCTGAAGTTGATGATATTCATAAGGTTGAGTTAAGGGATACTAAACTACATGAAGCAATTCCACTTATAGGTACTTGTATTAGTAATGATGGAATCAAGAAGGTCGATCCTTGTTATGCTGAGACAAACATGGACCAATCCCTATCTGACAAATGCTTTAGTACACCTACAAGATTGACAAAAAATGAAGATGTTGATGCTGTTAATCATGAAAACCCCTCTGAGTTATGTTCTCCTAAAAAACTTGGTGATGAATCCATGCAAAAACTTGAACAATTAGCGCAGGTTTGTTGTGACAAAGGGGGTTTTGATCCAAATGTCTTGTGTTTGTTCATACACAAAGAGACACTAGAATCATGAATACAATAACTACAGCCTATGTTCCTGCAACCACTCAACAGAATGCTCGTCTAGTTATTGTCCATCTTGAGGATGATGTTTCTTCTTTGGTTCTTGAAACCATGCATATAGACGAACCTATTCTCATAAAGAATAATAATGAAAAATCATTGGCCAAAAAAATTACTGAGCCAGGTAAGTTTGAAGCATCCCCATCATGTATGGATGCTTGTGGTTCTGGCCTTGAGCCATCCTTTATGAGCATTCCATCACTAGATCAAGATGTGAATAATCTTGATTCTTCTCAGTCAGATGATTCATGTCGTGAAAAGGAAGAAGAAACCCTCCAACAAGTCCTTGACAGAGTATATGGAACCAAAATCACTGAATTGAAGAACAAATTAAAAGAATGTCAAGCAAATGCAGCCTTAAAAGAGGAAGAAAATAAAACATTCAGGGCAGAATTACTAAATTGGGTTAATAGATGGAAGGAGATGAACTTGAAGAAGAATCGATACAAGAAAGCCAAAAAATCAATGATAGACACAAACCAGCACTTGCTTGAGCAAGTAGATCGACATAAGCTAATAACATCAGGCTCAAAGCTAAAATTTCTGAAGCCAGAAGAGTAATCAATCTACAAAATAGAGCCTGATGTTGTTTCTATTTTAGTTATATGGTTTATCTCTCTTTTGACAGGTAATAAAATTTTTTAAGAGCATACCTGCAAAATCTACGATTTTGCAGGCATGCATATAATTTGTTTTTTTTATTGTTATTTCTGTTAACATGGTTTTAATAAGATTTTTATTTTCGTTTGTACAGGTGTACATGGTATCGCTATCCTCAGAAAACACAAGATGCTTCAGATCACAGTTGGCATACGTTGATGCTTCTAGAAATATTGAAGTTTCAAGATGGTCACGAATATGTTAGTCCCCATGAATCAGGAGATAATACAGGCTAGTTGTTTTATTGACAGTTTTTATCTCGTAGTAATGTTTGTGACAGGTGTCTTTTTGAAGAGATTCGATGCACTTAAATAGGGATAAGATTCCTATGCTATTGATTATATCACTTATTAGGAACTGAAATGAAAGACTAGTGGGGTTATATAAACTAGTAATTTCGATGTAATAAGGGATAAAGTATAGGAAGAAAAAAATCATTGAAATATCATTTCAGTACTAGTTTTATCTCTTTACTGGGGTTTTATCTTTGGAGGAAGAGTGTGACTGGAAATTCTTAAACTAGTATCACTGTTCGGTACTATTTTTGAATACTTTTAAAAATATTTCAATATATCATCTTCTAGTTATACTATTGATACAATTATACTTGGTTATGACTGTATTCATTATCTGATATTACACTCTGTCAACACAATATTGCTATTTGAATGAGTATGTTATTATAATTGAATTAATCAGTATTTTTATTGAAAATTCGAAACTTAATAATATGCATATTTATGTTTGTTTTGATTTCATTTGTATTATGACAATGTTTTCATCATGAACAATATCTTTATTCAGGTATTTAGTGTTGGTTATTAATTGTTAATTAATAAAACACTCCAAAAAGTTTAAAGTAGTTGTCTATTTTAAATTTTCTGCTATGGTAAATATATAGCAGAATGATTTAGTGTTAACGATTTAAATATTTTCATTTAAATCTTACCCATTTATTTTTCTGTTTAGTTAAAATATTAATTGGTAATTAATATAGTATTTAAATTTCTCTCAGCTGGGATAGAATAATTTAGTTAGTGTTATATTAGTGTAGTTTACATTTAACAGTTGTTAAATAGGATTAGGTTAATTTCACAATAGTTATAATAGTTTTTTTTTAAATTTTGCCTATTCGAAACAAAATCCTCAAAAATCGAAGACTTTCATTAGGAAAGCAATTTTAGGATAAATTAGGTTTTAGAAAGCTAATTTTAGGGTTTATTTAGATAGAAATCAGATTAGGATAAATTTTCACTGAATTTTAGTTTCTCCTTAAGAGAAAAATTCAGTTGGTAGCAGGACCATAACTTGCGATATTTTTCCATCCCAAACATACCGGAAGTTGATTTAAGCTACTTGTGTGGGATTAATCTCCTTAGTTGGCCTAGGTTAGAAAATTAGGCCAACAAATGGCGCTAGAAGGAGGGCCTGTTAATGATTAATGGTAGGTAGAACTAATGATAAAACTTCAACCAGTCAACAACCTCCAGAAGTCAGCAAATCACCATTTATAGAAACTATTAGGAGTATCCTTGAACACGATCATATCACATCCCCATTTAATCCTTAACAAAGTACTCAAACTTTAGAAGAATCACGACATATTCTAACAAGAGCATATGCTAATCAACTTAGTGTAACTCCAATAGATTATAGTCTACCTAGGCAACAAATACGTAATCCACAATTGAACATAGTTACTCAAGATTTAGTAGAAGCTAATAGCACTCCACATTATCAAATTAGAAGTCACCAAAGACAAATTAATCAAACAAATACTACTAGAAGATTGACTTCGGTAGGCGGTTTTGATCAGCCATCTTCTCCTCCAGAATCACCACCTGATAGTCCAAGGTCATTCAATTCATGGAATTCTTCAGGTTCTGAGAGAAGTCCTATGGCGAGAAACATACCTGTAGGAGGAGGAGGTAATCCTCCACCTAATCCACAACTCCCTTAGTTGAGAATAGCTGCTGTAGCTGTCCCTGGTGTACAACATCATTTGCCTAAACACTTAGATAAACTGCTTCCTAAGTTTAACCCAGATAACAAAGAACCTGCAGAGGTGCATGTAGACAAATTCATGTTAGCTTTTCAAACCATGAATGTCCAGCATGAAGATGTGGTTTGTCGGTTGTTCCCTCTAACTTTTGAAGGAAGAGCCTCTACTTGGTACTTTTCGTTAGTTCAAGGATAAATTGAAAATTGGGGTGAATTTAATAAAGCTTTCTTAGATAAATTTGGGGAGGATAAAACACCTAATCTTTTAGCCCCGGAGTTATCTCGGATTAAAATAGAACCTAAAGAAAGAATTAAAGATTTTAACCATACGTTTCTTACATTAAAAAATAAAATTCCGGTTGCTTCTCAACCACCCAAGGATATAATTATTGAAAATTATACTTCAGCTTTACCAAAATATCCTGGGATGTTTGTTAAGAGAGCTGGTAAAACAACTTTGGGAGAAACTTTTGAGGAATCCATTAAAGTCGAGAAGGATTCTATGTCCTATGAACTAGATAGAAGTGGGAAATCTGATACTTTCCCTCATAGGAAGATTGAAAAACCTAATTCAGAAAAATATAAAGCATTTGATGTAGAACAACTGTATAATACTATTCGAGCATTAACCAATGAAGTTGTAGGATTAAAGAAAACCAATTCTGAAGCTTCTTCTTCTAGAGTATACTTCAGAAATCAGTTTAGACAAAATCTGAAGACAAATAATAAAATAAATACATCGCCTGATGTAGCAGTAAATGAATACATTTTTAATACTATTCGAGCTGTTTTATCCTTATCAGAGACTCATTCGAATCAAGAAATAACTGAAAATGAAGAGGAAGAGGAATCAGAAAATGATGAAGAATCGGAAGAACCCCAACAAGTTAACGGTCATTTCTGGGATAGTCTTGTAAAAGAATATGAGAGTAAAAGTCCTCCTGCAGGTCAACATGCCTACAAAACCCGTAGTAGAACATTCGCAAACACTCTTGGAGCTTCATCAAGTTCTACCCCGAGTAATGATAACAATAATTCACAACTTAATAAACAAACTCAATTTGGCAAGCAGACTCAACCAACAAAGATTACTCAACCCATTCAAAATGTTCCAAAATTGGATTTATAATATGATATAATTGAAGATTTAAAGAAGACACGTGCAAACATCAGTATGTATGATCTTCTTCAAATTTACCCAATACCTAATAGTCATGTTATAAATCCTGCCATGAGTTCAATAATTCCTAATGCGAAACAAAATGTTGCTTCAAATAATTCTAATAATGATGAAACCTCAACTGATAAAGGAAAATCAACACCTAACAAAGCCTCGCTAATAGGGGAGAATTCTAAATCAACTACGCCTCCATCCTTACTTACCTTCGATATTTTCAATAGGAAAGTTCATAATTGCATGGTTGATTTCGAAGCATCTTCCAATGTGATGCCTTTATCTGTATACAAAAGGTTGAATGGAAAATGTGTTCCATCAAATTCACAAATGACTCAATTGGATAGAACAAATGTGAGGGTTGTAGGAGAGATGAAGTATGTTTTAGTGAGGATAGCTTGTAACCCTTCAGTTTTTCAAATTATAGATATTGTGGTTGCAGATATGCCTGATGCATATGGGCTATTTTTAAGTAGAGATTGGTCTCAACAATTCAATGGATTTTTTGTCACAGATTGGTCAACATTATGGTTACCTAAGAATGGAAAGTCAAATCAAATAAAGATAAACAAAGAAAGATATATGAAACATACTATGACAGAATTACATGATCCTAGCGAACCAGTTTTATTTTTGGACTCCATTATGGGGAATTACATGTACGAACTAGGATTTGGTAATTTTAAAGCTGAAAATTCTGGTTTTTCTGAAAATAAACAGCAATCTGAAATTATTAATGTGACATTTATTTCTCCTAACTCTTCATTCAAGGAAATTATTAATGATGTAGATAATCCTAATATTGTAAATATTATAGAAAGTAAAGTAGTTATTAATAGTTCTACTTGGACTTTATATTTCGATGGTGCGAAATCTAAAGAAGGAGCCGAAGATGGTTGCCTGCTAATAGACCCTCATGGAAATAAAACATGTATAGCTTGTAGGATGGAATTTAATTGTACAAAAAATATTGTGGAATATGAAGCCCTAATACAGGGTTTGAAAAAACCAATTGATTTGGATATCAAAGTGTTAATTGCATACAGTGATTCCGAAATCATCGTTAGACAGGTCCGTAATTCTATTCACTGCCTTTCCGAACATTTACAGAATTATCAGCAAGAGGTATGGAATCTCATTTCACGTTTTGATGCATCTAACATAATTTCAGTTCCAAGAGCTCAAAATCAAGAAGCAGATTTATTAGCGAATGTAGCATCAAAATTAATCCCATAAGAAAATCTTACACCAGATTTCTTTTCAGGTGAATTAATTTTTAGGCCTTCTATACCAGATAATATTTTTAACTGGTGTGTGTTTGATAATGATGTGCAGGTGCTAAATTTTCTAACAAATGACGATACCTTTAAAGATTCAACCATTGATGAAGTTACACATGATGAAAATCTGTGGGATTTTTCGGTAATAAATGATTTTTGTTCAGTTGAAAAAGCTTTTGAAAAGGTAAAACCAATCCCTAATTCAGTGTTAAGATTAGAAAAATTCTTTGATCTTCAAGATAAATTTAGATCTGTCCCTAACTGTAAAACCAATAGCTCTCAAATGAAATACGAAAGCATAAATTTAGGAACAAAACTAAATCCTCAAACTATAAATCTAGGAATAGATTGCACTCCCGCAGAAAAAACAACATTTATAAAGTTGTTTAAAGAATTTAAGGATGTATTTGCATGGACATATGATGATTTGAAAACCTTCAACACACAAGTCATGCAACACATAATTCCAATTAAACAGGAATCAAAACCTTTTCAACAAAAACTAAGGAAATATCAACCATCATTAGAACCAACAATTAAGAAGGAATTAAATAAACTGTTAGCTGCCAGGATTATTTTTCCCATTCGACATACTTAGTGGGTAGCCAACCTAGTTCCAGTTAGGAAGAAAAATGAGAATATAACATTATGTGTGGATTTTAGAAATCTTAATAAGTCTTTCGAAAAGGATAATTACCCAGTTCCTCCCATGGAACAAATTCTTCAAAAGGTTTCTAGGTCTGAGATGCTGTCACTTCTTGATGGTTTCTCAGCATACAACCAAATATTGGTTTCCCCAGATGATCAATTGGAAAGAGCTTTTAGAACTCCATGGGGAACATATGCCTACCGAAAGATGCCCTTTGGGTTAATCAATGTTGGGGCAACTTTTCAAAGGGTAATGGATATTCCTTTTAGAGGCTTAATTAACCATTCAGTAGTTGTCTATTTAGATGACGTTACTGTATATTCTAAATATCGACCTGATCATTTTAATCATCTTAGAAAGGTATTTGAACGACGTATAAAATTCGGAGTATCCTTAAATCCTAAGAAAACAATATTTACTGTCTCAGAAGGTATTTTATTAGGTTGTGTGGTTTCAAAACACGGGATCATGATTGATCCCAAAAGAACCCAAGCCATTTCAAAAATAACTTACCCTTCTAGCAAGAAATCAATACAATCATTTCTTGGTAAAATAAATTTTGTTAGGAGATTCATCCCCAGTTTCTCTGAAATCATTCGTCCTTTGCAGAAAATGATTAAGAAGGATGATAGTTTTAATTGGGGACAAACTGAAAAAGAGTTATTTCAGAAAATTTTAGAAGCCATTTCAGAAGCTCCTAGTATTTTAAGCCCAAATTTTAACAAAGATTTCATATTGTATACTTTCGCTTCTGACATCTCATATGCAGCAATTTTAACCCAACTAAATCAGCCAAATAATGAAGTGCCAATCTCCTTTATGAGTTCAAATTTTAAAGGTGTTGAGCTTAATTACCATGAAGTTGATAAGAAAACTTTTGATGTTTTTAAAGCTATCAAACACTTTTATCCATATTTATTGAAATCTAAAATGAAAGTGATAGTTCCTTATCCTTTAATCAGAAATTGTTAGTTCAAAAATATTTGGGTGAAAAAAGAGCACCATGGATGATAGCCCTTCAGGAATATGACTTGGAAATTAAACCTTCAACAATATTCAAAGGTCAAGGATTATGTAAATGAGCTATTGAAGCCGCTCATCTACCTAATAATAATGTTGAATCTGTCATTGATGTAGTTTTACTTACAAGGGAAATCTACTTCTATCCTCCACCACAGGATTCCTGGTATACAGACATAAGAGTATTTTTGGAAACAGGAACTGCTCCAGATTACTTGGAACCTAGGAAAAGGAGAGCACTTAGATTGAAATCTGCTCCTTATTTACTAATTGATAACATCCTTTTCAGGAGAAATTCAGATGGATTGTTGCTTCGATGCCTGGACAAAGATGAAACAGAAGTGATTTTGAAGGAGTTACATTCTGGATCAGCAGGGGGTCATTTTGGTGCAGAAACTACTGCGCATAAGATTCTCAGAGCTGGCTATTATTGTCCTACCCCATTTTGTGATTCCTATGCTTTTGTTAGAAAATGTCAAGAATGTCAACTTGCTGCAGGAAGAGTTAAGAAACCTGCTTTCCCTTTACAACCTGTTTCAGTAGAAAGACCTTTTCAGCAGTGGGGTATTGACATAGTAGGACCAATAAACCCTCCCTCTTCTATGCAACACAAGTATATAATAATTGCAACTGATTATTTTACTCGTTGGGCAGAAGCTGCTCCATTAAGGGTTGTAAACACCAATCAGGTTATATTATTTTTAGAATCCTTTATCATAACAAGATTTGGTGTTCCAGATTCCCTTGTCTTTGATAATGCTTCATACTTTTCATCAATTGAGTTAACTCAATTTTCCTTAGAGAAGGGAATAAGAGTTAGGTATTCAACTAATTATCATCCGCATGGAAATGTCCTAGCTGAATCAATAAACAAAAATTTATTGAAAATTCTCAAAAGAACTATTTCAGCTCACCATCGTGATTGGCATACATAATTATTTAATGCTTTTTGGGCAGACAGAGTAACTCCTAAAGCTGCAATAGGTAACTCACCCTTCTTCTTGGTTTATGGAACTAAAGCTATTTTACCACCGAATTTATTTTTACCTTCATTACAGTTAGCTCATTCTGTTCAAGATGAAGATTGTCTAGCAATGGAAAAAAGGATCAATACTTTGTTAAAACTTGAGGAAGAAAGAGAGAAGTCAAAACAACATTTTACAAAACATCAACAAATTGTAAAGTCTTGGTTTGATCAATCCTCAAGTTCCAATCGAGAATTTCAGGGGGGAGACTTAGTTTTAAAATGGGATAAATTTTATGAGGAAAAGGGAGATCATACTAAGTTTCAAAAGCTTTGGTTAGGTTCCTTTGTTATTGCTGAAAATATAGGTCCAAGTACCTTTTGTTTGCAAACACTAGAAGGTCAGTTCGAAACATTTCCAGTGAATGGACTAATCCTGAAAAAATATTTCTGTTGATATTTTGGACCCTAAAATGTATATAGTTTGTTTGTTGTTTGTAAACAATTTTAAATTTTTGTATAAAATGGTTTATATTTTGTAGAAATAAAGGATGATGATAAATTCATAAGGCTTATGTAACTTTCAAACATCATTCCACTATTGCAACCAGTTCTAATTTTCTTAATCAAATAGTTCATTTGCATTAAAGACTACCAAATTTCTATATATAATCAGTCATTGATTTATAGATGTCAACTGAAAAGATAAATGTAAATAAATAAATCTTCGATTTTAAAAAAAAGTCAGTTTGTTCATTAGTTTAAAAATTAAGATATTAGACTGAAATCTTCAAAATTTGTTCAGGATGATCAAAGTTTCTTAAGTCTTATTAAGAACCTATCATTATTTTATTTATAAGTATTACTCAGATTATTCCTCACTCTTTTATTTTTCTTATAATAGTTGGGATACCTAATTAATGTCTTTTTCGAAACTTGTACTTTGAAAAACTCTTATGGATCTCCACTATCAGTCTTCAAAGTTATTTACAGTCTGAAAACTTTTTAGAATCTGCTCTAGTCAATAAAATGCTAAAATGAGAGATGAAAGGTCTTAGTAATAAGCCGATCTGATTAGAATCATAAACATCACTAGTATGACATTATTAGGAAACTAATAATGGCTCTTGATTAAATAATCAATAGATAAGGGGTCTCATCACGAGCCAACTGATTCATTTTCTAGTGATATTAATGACTGACATTACCATTTGGTCACCATGCTGGGTAATGATCTCTCATTTTATAAAATTAAAATTTTAAATTTAGTAAAGAAAACATAATTTTGATTGAAGAATAGGAGGTCTCATCACGAGCGGGCCTAATCATGATCATCAGTGCTGTTTAGGATAAATTCATTTCTTGTCACCAGGGTGATGGCTTTTGGTTAAAAAATCAAAAGACAAGAGGTCTCGTCACGAGCCGGCTTACTTATTCCAGACAGTTCTCATGAATGATACTATCACATTGGGACATCATATCTAGATAGTAGTCTTCAGTCAGAATTAATGTTTAAAGAAAAGAAAATAAACGAAAAGAAAATTCTTATGTTTATAGAACAGATTTTGGAAATTTTTCGGAAAAGTAAATTTCTATATCCTATACTGATGGTGCAGATTATTTTTACTATGAAGTACTTTGTTTCGATCAGGATATTTTTGAATTTATCTTTAACAAGATCTTTATTTTAAAGGATGGGATATCTCTGAATTGTACTTATGAATATAAATTAGAATATTGGTTTTTATTCAGACGGAGAATTTTTGATTGTTTTTAATAGATTTTAAGATTTTGTTTATATTATCATTTGAAAGCTGTACGAGCAGAGATAACTGGTTCGCCCAGGTTGTCGCCATTTGTTGGCAGTCAGCAACAACCCCTTCATTTTTTCTGTTGTGATGAAAATGAACAGTTCTCTTCTACGATTAACTTTTAAACAAGATTATAAAAGAGTGCCTTCAGAATCTTCGATTCTGAAGGTACTCTCAATTATAGAAGAGTTAAGAGTCATATTATAAATTTATGAAAACACTTTCATAAATTTGACAAATTAGCTGCTGTCAATCTTGTAAATTTTATATATGATCAATTTTATCATTATTAATTCATTTCATTATATATATTGATTTAGGAGATTTAAGGTATAATATGCTAATTAGTTTTCGAATTAAAATGAAAATACATTTTGAATTTGTTTAAAACTTGGTTTTGATAAGATATTTATTATCATAAGTTTATGAAATCCTTATAACTAAGGGTGATTTATTAAGTAAAATATTTTCATTAAACCTAAGGTTTAGATTTCACATATAACTCAATCTTTTAATATCATATCATTGCTTTGTAAAATTGTACATATATATCATAAAATAGCTAGAGTGCAAACGTATGTATATTATTTCGAAATTTTCATTTGTCACATAAATATAATCATAATAGTTTTATGAGCTTTGTATCCTATCACATTTTGTTTTGAGACATAGGTGATTAGGATTTCATAAAGTATTTAAAACTATATTTTGAAATAAATTACATGTATATATATGGTTTGGGTGTGAATGGTGATGGCTAGTTAGTTGTAATTTCAGAAACCTTAGGAACATTATGGATTATTATGACAACTCCACATCATCCTGTTTATGAACACGATTGCCTTCCACTTGTAATTCTGGGTTATTATCAATTGATAGTTATGATTAAGGTACATGATTCGTATGGCTAAATTGGTAACATCTGTTTACAAGGATCACTGCATAAAGATTGAATTCGTATTGGCATGAGGATTTGGTTTAATTGTTAACACCTATCGATTTAATTGACAATTGTGAGTTTAATGATGAAATCGTATTAGTGGAATTCAATTCCATAAATGAATGATAGCCATTCCTATTCATGATAATTGTATGAGTCCATCTTTCCAGACTGCATGTTATTAATGTTTTGATTTATAATCCCTGAATTGAATGATTTCTGATATGAAGGATTAGTTAGATACTATTTTCCGAAGAATTCAGTTAGTCGTGGCTAGTCTATCCATTTATCATAGCAAAAAACACTGGCTGTTGTTCTCATCATTTCCAAATTTGGTTAACATGGCCAAAATTGAGGTTCTCATTTCTATCATGTATGAATCAATTGAGGATTTGACATTTCGCATAATGCCTTTTACTTGGGTGCCTATTCCTTCGATTTTCATGACTTCATTTGTTTCAACCCATAACTAGAGTTGTAGTGAGGAAACAATGACTCCTCTCAGCCGATTTGAAATTGCAGGTCCTAAGCTGGTCGAAGCCAATGAGAAAGTCCCTCTACTATTCGAAAAGAGTTTTTCAGATGTTCTAGTGGTCATAACGCAGAGGTTACCAAACAATTTGCTATGAGTTTTAGGGAAAATGTAGCTTAGATTGGGGATGTTAAGTTTATAATTGATGAGGATAAGATTGCAGAAGCTACGAAGCTTCCTCAAACTGGAGAACGTTGGTTTAAAGGAGGAAAGGTTGATAAGAAGAAATGTCGGTCATTACTGTTACCCTTACTTGCCAATGCAAAGTTGAAGATCGAGACTTCAGTTAAATTTTTAAAACCAAAATGGCGAGCGTTTTATGAAATCCTAGTCAGGTATGTATCTTGTGATGGCTGATTCTCTCATCTGCATTATTATCATCTGTGATTACTGTTAGCATTGAAAGGTTGTAAGATCAATCTTCCATTTTACTTATTGCAAGGTCTGAAGAAAATGGCGCATTCAGTGCAAATTACCATAGGCAATTCTGATAAGAGTCTATTCCACCACGGTCTGATTAAAATTCTAATACAACATCAGTTGTCTCTTAGTTGTTAATCTTGGTATGAGTTTTTGGTCGAAAATAAACTAGGGTCAACACAGTATTAGCCAAACCCTTCCCCTAAAACTCGCAGGAAGCATAAAGCTCTAGCAAAATTCGAAGTTGATGATATTCATAAGGCTGAGTTAAGGGATAATAAACTACAGGAAGCAAGTCCACTTATAGGTACTTGTATTAGTAATGATGGAATCAAGAAGGTCGATCCCTTTTATGCTGAGACAAACATGGATCAATCCCTATCTGACAAATGCTTTAGTACACCTACAAAGGTGGTTGGTAGATTGACAAAAATGAAGATGTTGATGTTGTTAATCATGAAAACCCCTCTGAGTTATGTTCTCCTAAAAAAATTGGTGATGAATCCATGCGAAAACTTGAACAGTTAGCGTAGTTTTGTTGTGACAAAGGGGGTTTTGAGCCAAAAGGTCTTGTGTTCGTTCATACACAAAGAGTCACTAGAAGCATGAATACAATAACTACAGGCTCTGTTCCTGCAAACACTTAACAGAATGCTCGGGCAGTTATTGTCCATCTTGAGGATGATGTTTCATCTTTGGTTCCTGAAACCATGCATATGGATGAACCTATTCTCATAAAGAATAATCATGAAAAATCATTGGCCAAAAACATTACTGAGCCAAGTAAGTTTGAAGTAGCCCCATCATGTATGGATGCTTGTGGTTCTGGCCCTGAGCCATCATTTATGAGCATTCCATCACCGGATCAAGATGTGAATAATCTTGATTCTTCTCAGTCAAATGATTCATGTCGTGACAAGGAAGAAGAAACCCTCCAACAGGTCCTTGATAGAGTATATGAAACCAAAATTGCTGAATTGAAAAACAAATTAAAAGAATGTCAAGCAAACACAGCCTTAAAAGAGGAAGAAAATAAAACATTCAGAGCAGAATTACTAAATTGGGTTAATAGATGGAAGGACATTAACTTGAAGAAGAATCAATACAAGAAATCCAAAAAATCAATGATAGACACAAACCAACACTTGCTTGAGCAAGTAGATCGATAGAAGCTAATAATTATCAGGCTCAAAGCTAAACTTTCTGAAGCCAGAAGAGTAATCAATCTACAAAATAGAGCCTGATGTTCTTTCTATTTTAGTTATATGGTTTATCTCTCTTTTGATAGGTGATAAAAAATTTTAAGAGCATACCTGCAAAATTGTAGATTTTGCAGGCATGCATATAATTTGTTTGTTTTATTGTTATTTCTGTTAACATGGTTTTAATAAGATTTTTATTTTCATTTGTACAGGTGTACATGCTATCGCTATCCTCAGCAAACACAAGATGTTTTGGATCACAGTTGGCATACGTTGATGCTTCTGGAAATATTGAAGTTTCAAGATGGTCACGAATATGTCAGTCCCCATGAATCAAGAGATAATACAGGCTAGTCATTTTAATGACAGTTTTTATCCCGTAGTAATGTTTGTGACAGGTGTCTTTTTGAAGAGATTCGATGCACTTAAATAGGGATAAGATTCCAATGCTATTTATTATAGCACTTATTAGGAACTGAAATGAAAGACTAGTGGGGTTATATAAACTAGTAATTTCGATGTAATAAGGGATGGAGTATAGGAAGAAAAACATCATTGAAATATCATTTCAGTACTAGTTTTATCTCTTTACTGGGGTTTTATCTTCGGAGGAGAAGTGTGACTGGAAATTCTCAGACTAGTATCACTGTTCGGTACTATTTTTGAATACTTTTAAAAATATTTCAATATATCATATTCTAGTTATACTATTGATACAGTTATACTGGGTTATGATTGTATTCATTATCTGATATTACACTCTGCCAACACAATATTTCTATTTGAATGAGTATGTTATTATAATTGAATTAATCATTATTTTTATTGAAAATTTGAAACTTAATAATATACATATTTGTGTTTGTTTTGATTTCATTTGTATTGTGACAATGTTTTCATCATGAACATTATCTTTATTCAAATATTTAGTGTTGGTTATTAATTGTTAATTAATAAAATATTCCAAAATGTTTAAAGTAGTTGTCTATTTTAAATTTTATGTTATGGTAAATATATAGCAGAATGATTTAGTGTTACCGATTTAAGTATTTTCATTTAAATCTTACCCATTTATCTTTCTGTTTACTTAAAATATTAATTGATAATTAATATAGTATTTAAATTGCTCTTAGCTAGGATAGAATAATTTAGTTGGTGTTATTTTAGTGTAGTTTACATTTAACAATTGTTAAATAGGATTAGGTTAATTTCACAATATTTATAATAGTTTTTTTTTAATTTTGAATATTCGAAACAAAATCCTCAAAAATCGAAGACTTTCATTAGGAAAGTAGTTTTCGGATAGCTTAGGTTTTAGAAAGCTAATTTTAGGGTTTATTTAGATAGAAATTAGATTAGGATAAATTTTCACTGAATTTTAGTTTCTCCTTAAGAGAAAAATTCAGTTGGTAGCAAGACCATAACCTGCGAGATTTTTCCATCCCAAACATACCGGAAGCTGCTTTAAGCTACTTGTGTGGGCTTAATCTCCTTAGTTGGCCTAGGTCAGAAAATCACGCCAACAAGGAGGTAACTCGACCACAATACCATTCCTTCATTCAACACCTATTGATGCAAAGAAAAGTAATTTGGTTGAAGTTCCACATTCAGGTGATCACTGCATCAATATTTTCATATGTGGATAAAGGTACAATTCTCATTTTGCTTCGCACTTGGTTTCATTGGAAAATCTCATATACTTGAATAAACATGCTTTCTTTCTTCTTAGGGTAGGGATATATATATAAAATGTTGCATTCTTAGTTTAGGGAATAATGCAACTTCGTTTTTTGTTGTTTTCTTTTTCAAATAAAAGAATTAAGAAGACGATAATGCCAAAGACTAAACTAAAACAGTTTTTCATCATTATTTATTTTCATACATGCATATTTCTGAATGTAACAACTGCTCAAGACCAATTTTGAATGCCATGGGGATTTGTCATAAATTTAAAAGTCTATCTAAAACCTAGAGGTGACTCGTACATCCTAGCTTCATTATCAGAGTCTGTTATTTAAGCATCTCTACTACACAGTAGCATAAGGGTGAATGAAATTCCTAGTTTGTGGGGAACACTACTATAAATCTATATGAAAGAGGCGAGTTTTGGGGCTAGAGACACCTTTCACTCATTATCTTATGGGTTCATCCACTTTACATTGAATCCATCAACTGTGTGTATCCTTGGTTCAATAGATCTCTCTTGCAACCTTTATTTTGGTTCCATGATTAAAAAAAAGAGACTAGCTGTCCTCCAACCTATATATCATCCCACTATATAACATGGTTTTCAAAGCTACCCCCACACCACTCCTTCATAGGCAAATTTATTTGCCAAATATCTATAGGGAGTGGATATGTGGGAGAAGAGCCTTTGATAGAAAATAGGTTTAAGAGGTTGACCCGCCGGGGTATTGAACAGGCTCACTGGAAGCGAGTATTGGCCTATGGTATGACTAGGTAAACCCGACATGGTACTGAACAGGCTCGCTAGAAGCGGGTACTGGCCTATGGTATGACTAGGTAAACCTGACAGGGTACTGAACATGCTCACTGGAAGCGGGTATTGGCCTATGGTATGACTAGGTAAACCCGATAGGATACTGAACAGGCCCTAATGAAAGAGGGGAATCTCCATGGGTAGAAAACTTGTTAAAAAAAAAAGAGAAAATAATGAAAATAATCTATGATAATAAAGGTTGTTGTGGGTATACTGGAGGAAGGTATGTATGGTTGATCTAACGAAAATGAACTCCATCAATCTGCCATTTGAGAATGCTTGTAAGTTTCACTTAAGAACATGTT
Organism: Pseudotsuga menziesii; assembly: GCA_001517045.1. Classification (NCBI taxonomy): domain Eukaryota; kingdom Viridiplantae; phylum Streptophyta; class Pinopsida; order Pinales; family Pinaceae; genus Pseudotsuga; species Pseudotsuga menziesii. The sequence continues at coordinate 283,198 of LPNX010501229.1, forward strand.
GTCTAATTCATAACTATACCTAGGATGTCACTATCCTAGAAGTGGGACCCATAATCTTAGGAGCTTAATGAACTCGAAATGCAAACTCTGTCCATAATTAATTAAATGACGATAAACCTTTACAAAGTAGCAAGGGTGTCTGGTTTACTATAGGATTTACAGACTATCTATACCCTCACGTTTTCTATTTTAACCTAGTCTTAATTCATTCATGGCACGAGGAGGTGCCATACCTTCGTTCAGGGGGAGAGAGTTTCAGTTTATATGGTCTTCATAAGCATGAATTATTATTAGTTGGAGGAATTGTATGTATTAAGAAATCTTAAATAATATGAAGTCGTTTTGGTTATCTCATAACAAAACATTTTTTTTTAAGTTCTAGCTTTCATGCACTAATAAAGTTGGCTTAGTTTTATTGAAGTTTGCCTATAAAATATTGATGATCAAGTAGAGTTTTTGAATAAATGAAAAACCACTTCTAATTCATTCATGGCACACGGACGTGCCATACCTTTGCAAGGATAATTTTAGGGGCGAAATTTAGCCCAATGGGCTATTTTTCCATGTTTTTCTCCAAAAAAAGATTTGCCATGTTGCATTTTTTGAAGCCCTGTTTCACCTAATTTTGATGGGGTAAAAAATTTTCACCTTAAAAATAGCCAAATTATTATATAAACGATATAAAATCCTCGGAAATTAAAATATTTTTTGAAAAATATCGCCAAACATTTTATAGTTGGCGTTTTAAGAATTGGTAAGATTCGCCAACATTTATACACTTTTAAATAAGTATGGTTCCTTAAAATCATCCCCGTGCCTTTGGTCTAGGGGAGTGTTGGGCTCTAGAATTGTCTTTTACAATGATGTTATTTACATTAATTTCCCATCCTATCTACCATGATTTAACACATCTATGTTCAATAAGGCTATATTTTACTTTGTTTTATTAATTAAAATCTCGTAAATGTAAAGTGAGACTAATATGTCATTTCGATGTATTAAACGCAATATTGTACAAATAATCAGCATTTTGGCATTCCATTCGGTCTTGAGCTCCGCACTTAATTTGATGACATGTTTGTTATTGGTTCCCTAAGTTTGGCTTGATTTTTTCTTTTGGCTCTCATTGATCCCGTAATACTTTTACCTTCTGATTCTTGCTAGTCCTCTCGATCCTACATGTGAAAATTAAAACAATAAATTGATGATAAACTTGTGATAATATTTTAGATTTAAAAACCTAAAATTAATAAAATATTAAAAAAATATTATTATTTAAAGACATACAAACCTTAAAAAAAAATTGTTCAAATCTAAAAAAAGGAAAATTATTATAAAATTAAATCATCTATAAAATATTTTAAAAAAGGTTTAAAGTTGAAATCTATTAAAGAATGAATACTCAAACACTGCTTTCTTTAGCCATAACGTGTAAGTGCACATTTTGTTGACTTTCCATAGCCTCCATTTAATTAAACAAAATAACTAATTTTAATTAATGAGTGATTTCTTTTGGCCTTTTCATAACCATTAACTAATATAATATGCAATCTACTTTTACTTCATGAATAATTTTGTTTTGGATTTTCCTAACTATGACTAATGTGTAATATATCTATGTAAATACCACAGGTTTGGGAAATCACGTGAACAGGTTAATGGGTCGAGATCATTTGTGAGGAACTAACCTAACGATCGAGCCTGTTATTTCTGGAATTAGATTACTAGTCTCAGCAACAACTTAACCAATTCAACAATTCATCCAAGATTCTGAATTTATGAACTAATTTCATTAATGTAAAACCCATATTTTTAGGAATGAATATTTGTGGACTGCCATAATGCACCTTGGTTTGTGTGCACGTCGGAGCAGATCTCTCCAAACGGGATAATAGGTTTGAAGAAAACCTAACCAGCTACAAAACCCAGAATTTGTTTCACCAAACTCGCAACCATGAGAGAGTTATTAAGGGGGGAATTTTACGAATTATGCAAGATCCCGTTTTCTTGGTTGTTTGTTTTCTAAGTTTGTTTCAGATCATAAAGACAGTCTCTCTCATGTATGAATCTCTATATATACAGGATTTTTCCTCACTCAATGGGGTATATGTAATTGCTGTTGAAGAGTGTGTGTTTTATAATATACAAGCTATGTACTGTCTACTGCAAATTCGTGTGTATATGCATTCGGTGACTGATTAATTGGTATAAATTGACCATTGTTCCTGGGAGCAGGGATAATTTTTAGGGTTTTTTCTCCAAAAAACGATTTGCCATTTTGCATTTTTTGAAGGCCAGTTTCGCCCAATTTTGACGGGGTAAACTTTTTTCACTCTAAAAATCACCAAATTATTATACAAATGATAAAAAAATCTTGGAAATTAAAATATTTTTTGAAAAATATCACCAAACATTTTATATTTGGTGTTTTAACAATTGGTAAAATTCACCAACATTTATACACTTTTAAATAAGTATGGTTCCTTAAAATCATCCCTTCCTAGGAGGGCCCCTCAGCGACAGTGGATTTCATTTTGTTTTATCTCTGTCAATTCAGCTAAGTATTGTGTGCATTATGTGATTCCATATTTTCATTTTGTTTTCATCACTTAGCTAAGTAATTGTGTTGTCAATATTGTCTAATATGTAAAAACGTTTTTCAGATTCTGAAACAGCAGTATGAATGTTTTATGAAAACATTTTAAAAAAAGTTTTGAATCAACCTATTTTATAAAAACATTTTTGCTTTGTCTCATGTGTTTCATGTCATTTGAGCTCACCATAAATAGATAGGAAAGAGATCTCTACTCTACTTTATTTCATGCAATAATGTTAATGCTCTTATTATAGATTAGGGTTTGAAGTTTAATTTCTTTTTCATGCATTTGAATTCATTTCTGTTCTGCTGCATATTGGATCAAAGAATTAGTTTTCATTGCTGTAGCTTTCATTGATTAGAAAGGATTGCATTTTTAGTTTCATTGAGTTAATTAATAATAGGAATTAGTCTTTACATTGAATGCAATCAAGTAATTTCTTTTACATAGTATAGTAAGCTTTGCTTTGATAATTTGCAATTTGAATTCACATAGTATAATTGTATTTCAATCCTCAATGCATTAGTCTTTGGTTTATTTTGATCATAGAATCATCTTTGATTTGTTCAAATAGTTGTGATTGAAAAGCAAGTAGTATAGTTTCCTATTTTCGAATAGTTAGTTGCAAGTGAATTTGTTTGGTGGATAGATTTCTGATTTTGCACAGATAGGTAGTTTGCTTGCACTTTGAATGATTATTTAAAAATAGTTGTACTTATTAAGCTTAGACTTAACAATAGTATTCCTTGTAAAAAAAATCGTAATTAGAAAATTTCATTTATTTTATTGTAGTATTAAATGCAAATCTAATTTATAATAGTTTCAATTATAAGTAATAATTCATTTTAAGATTGAATTGAATAATGAACTCTATGTTGATATAAAACTCATTAAAACTCAAGTTAATGAAATCTATTAATTTGATAACACCACTGAAATATTAAATGAGAAATCAATTGCCAAGTTCATTTTTTGTCGCATGATCTGCTTTCTGTGTCATTACATAGTTTTCTGTTTATTTAATTTAGTTTCTGAATCATATTAGAGCGAGTGGTTTTATTAGCTATTTTCATTTGCAAGGATATGTTTTAGAGGTAGTATTTTATTGAAGTCAGCTTGAACATTATTTCATTGTTGCAATTATGTTAAAGCTTGAAATTTGAATGCTTTGTAGATTTTAGAATTGATTGTATTTAGTTACCATTAAGAACTTAAATATGAATTGAATTAATGATCACTAGATTAAGAATATTAGTGTTAAACATTCCAAATGATTTCTATATTAGATTAGATCAGAATAAGCTTTAATCCTGCACATACAGTGCTTGTACCTCAAAGGTTACCTTCTTGGGTTGACAATTAAGTGTTGAATTAGATAGTGCCTATTTTACCCAACAACATCTTCATCTTGAAGCAACTCTTCCACCTCTATTATCATTAGTTTTATTGGGATGTGCTTGCTGGTTTGAACTGTTGGCTTCACCTTTTTGTTGTTGTTCCCTTCCTCCAGAGCCTCTCACCTTTGCTTTCTGACTCTGCTTTCTCATCAGCTTCTCCTCAGCCTTCATGGAAACCTGATATGCTTCTTCAACAGATCTCAATGACAACAAGCCCAATTCATCTTGTATATCAAATATTATATCATTAACATACCTAGATACCCTCTCTGGTGTGTCTTCCATATATCCAGATATGATATTTACCTTATAAAATTCCTCAATATACTCCCTAATTGTCATTGACTTTTGCTTAAGATTTTGCATTTTCCTAAACAAAATCAACTTATAATCCTTAAGAAGAAATTTACCTCTCAATTTTGCTGTCATTGTGTTCCATCTATTATTCCTAGCGTTGTTCTTCAATATTCTCTCCTATTGGACACCCTTCCACCATAAGGATGCATGCCCTCTTAACCTTGCGACATCAAATCTAACTTTTCTGTCCTCTTTTTCTCCAACAAAATCAAATTGTTTATTCATACCATTGATCTAATCAATTAACTCCTCTGGATCCAAGATTCCACCATAGAATGGCACATCAGCTCTTGAACTAGGACCTACACCAAAAATATACCTCAACATTCTTACCTCGGGAGTTTTAGCAGTTGTCTCCTCCTCCTCTTCAAGTATCTCTTCATCAATTGTGTCTTCAGTGTTCTCATGATGTCTTCCAGCCTTGATCTCCAAGACCTTACCTCCTCTCTTAATTCTGCATTGGCAACAGGTCTTCCTTGCCTTCCCCAACCTCTTCTAACTATGACCTCCATCTCCTGGCACAAAAGTTCACTACTAGATACAATTTTCCTGTCACCTTGCCTTTCATATAAGAAAACTACTCCAACCTCATAAATTAACAATTTCACAATCTTTCAGAAACAAAGACTATTGTGACCACACTCTCATACCTTCATGTAGAGTCCCTTTTCTACTATGATACCAAAATGATGACCTCTCTGTCTATGTTAATTAGACAAAATCAAAACACAAAGTTAAACTAGTTAGTTTTAACTAGTTTATCCCTCATAGCAATGCTCGATGAAGCACTTTTCCATAACCCCTCCTTGCATATCATCAAGGCACCGTGACCAAGATCCTCAACCTAGGGCTTATTGCAATGGTGGAAAAGGTAATTTCGTATACAATAGTTTTGAATGCGATATTCGATCCATTCAATCCACATCAGAAAACCATGAAGCCACTGTGGTTTCCATCACACCACCAAGGAATTTGTAACATTCCAACAACTCCGAGTACGATATTCTCTTGTAATCATTAAACAATTTATTGATTGATCTCCTTTGTTTGACTGTAAGCTTGTTAACCAATCGTCCATAACCATTGATCTACCTCCACAATGCACAATAACCCTTGATTGACTATGTATAAACCATTCACTTGAGATCTGCGCATTTAAATAAAGGATTTCTTGCAATTCTTATAATGTATCTATGAATTTCCACCGATCACCTTAGATTTTGATTGATATAAACATAATAGGATAGATTTACACTAGAATTGTTCATAGTTAGGTTTAGAAACTTCAATCCATATCTTCTTCATGCACAAATCCATTATACAGATTATGAAATATCTATATATAACAACAATTACACATACATAACTGCAACTTTATCAATTATGCATAAGAAATCGAATTCAACAGACTAATAAACCTCTTTTCAAGCTTGAATTCTCAAATAGATCTCTACAACTAGAGATTCATATCTATGGGTATGCTCCAAGAAATTGATTATGATCTCCCCTCTGATCTAAACTCAAAGCTTTATGAGTTAAACAAGCTTCTTCGCGCTATCCTAAGCTCTGTAAGCTAAACTAAGCTATCTAAGAAAAATAACTCAAACCGTATTAAATACAAGAGGATTCTGTTTCCAGATCCTATAACCAAGGAACTCAATCTTTATTCAAACTATTAAAAATCTATGACCCATCACTAACTGAATACTAGAATGTCTCAACAGACTTCAACTCAACCCTATCTGTTACACATGGAAAGAATCGAGTATCCTTATCCAAATTTATTCAATTTTTACAAAATAAAAGAAATTACATATGTGTGAGATTCTAGGTCTCTTTAGGATTTCTCATGACCTTGTGAAGTCATAGATGACTTCACTTAGGTATTATATGCTCCTGCATTAGTTTTGAACTTTAGTTATATTTTAAAACATGGGTTTTTATTTGGATTTTTTTTTATATTCCATAACAATATTTGGTGGATTCCAATGAATGGCATATGGTTGGGCAAGAACATGTGCCTTTATAACATGGTTATCATTTTTATCACATGTAACCAAAATTTGGGGATTTGTGATGCCATATTGAGGGAAGTAATCAAGTGTGAAAACCCAATTATGTGCAATTTGACTTAGCCATTTTAAGAGGGAAAACTTACATTTTGGATCGATGCTATTAAGAGCTAACTATGAGGCTATGTTTGGGATCAATGGTTTATTCCCAAGGAGGAAGAGCTCAAGCTATATAATCCCAAACATTTGCATTGTAAGGGACATTGGGTATTGGAATGCAATTTTAATGGAGAGCTTGTGATAGCTTAACTTTGAGTTCCATTTGTGAGAGAGGCTCCATGAGGAGACTCCATTTTTTAGGTTCCATTCAGAGAACTTCACAACTCATGTTAGATTTCCTATGTTTGGAGGCTTGATTTGAGAGAGAGAGAGTCCATTTTTCTCCATGTTGTTTTGGAGGTCATGCTTTATACTTTGATCATGTTTGGAAGAACGTTGTTTTGCTCAAGGCTCGAGGGTTGTGGAATAAAGTTGTTCAAATAGCATGATATCTACATCATGGAGAAATTTTGATTCTGTAGATTTTGTAACCTAAGGAGGATCAACTATAGATCATGTGCTAGTGAAAATTACGCCCTTCGACGCTCTCAGTCTGAAGCACATTTTGTGAAGGACCTGGATTGAGGGTGTAGCCTTTCAGATGCAATTATTGTGAAAGAGAAGATTGGGATCAGTTGATGAAAATTATGCAGCTAAATCCATAATATGTACTTTTATACATTTTGACATCAAATTAATGGATTGGTCCCTCTATTTTGACTAGGCCTAGAGACGTAGCTAGGGAGGTCTTCGTGAAATCCATTATCATCTCGTCTTCCATTGATGCTTGAATGTCTTGGTTTTTTATTGTTGATTTATAATTCATACTTTATTAGATGCTTATGTTCACATGGACTAAGATGCTAGAAAAATGGTCCTTATCTAGAATTTGATGTGATAAGGTTCTCACCAAGTCTAGATCATGCTAGCCATTGACGATGGTTTGTGTCATAGAAATGGTGTTACGGTGGAGAGAGTTTCCATAGGGGTCAGATTCCTATCACCTTTCCAACTTCCAACTAAAACTAATAATGTTTTATAAAATTTGTTGACCACACGTTTTGATTAATTAGTTACACGTTTGAGTAAATGACTTAATAAATGTTTTTCTATATTTGACCGGAAAAATTCCTTGTGACAGGCATTTTCTCATCAAAATCCAACCCTGTTTTGTAGTATTCATTAATATAAACTCAAAATCCATGGAGCTTTTACATCACGTTTATCACAAATTCATATATTTTTAGTTTTTTATTTAATAAACTTTTCGTTATTTATGGTGATAAAATGAATGAAGTTATTTTTTCCTATATAAAAATATATAGGATGTACATATTGTTAGGATGTTTAGACACTTAGGAGTTAATTAAGATCAACTTGTGTAATATATCCGTTAGGTAAAGTGTGTTTCTTTAGTATGAATTAGTATGCATTGGTAAATATTCTAATCCAACGGTCATGATATGTTCTAGACATAAGTGATCCGATAGTTCAACTTCTCTTAGATCAAACCTACCATTGATTCGTGGCTTAATGCCCGATTGGTCCATGATCTCTATTTAAAGAACATGGAGGGTCCTTGGCTAGTGGATCAATTATGAGAAGCTCATTTGTAACTTTTCTTCTTTTAAATAATAAATTGCTCCAAGTAGCTATTTGGCTGGGGTCGTGGACTATTTCCCTCTCGCGGGTTTTAACCACATGACAAAAATTGATGTATTGATCTATGATCTATTTGTGTGAATTGGTTTTTCTAGGTGTTTAGTCTTTTGGGAGTACCCTATGTACCCCAACATGGTATCAGAGCATTTATGAAGAGTCCATTTTAGTTTCGAGGAAGATCTGGAACAGATGTTGGTGAAACTTTGAAAGTGTTTCTGGTTCTAGAGTTTTTTTGCATTTGTGGCCTATGGGAGCTATTCCATTACATCCGGAGCATCGTTTCCATTGAGAAATAGTTTTTGTTTCATCAAAAGTCGTTTCCGTTTGATCTAGAAACACCTATTTCGGCAAATCTGAAGGTATAATGTTACAGTGACGGATTTGTTTTATATTTTTTTAAATATCTCATATTTTTTCAGTTTTGTTTTAGTCTTGGACTATTGCCTTCCTTGGCTGTGTATGCTCTTTTCCGTGCACCTTGCGTGACCGCAGTGAATCAAAAACAGAAAGGGAAAGTTTTTTTCTTGTCTTCTCGGCTACGTATGCTCTTTGACGTACACCTTGTGCGACCGTGGTGAATCAGAAACAATGAGAAAACTTGAAAACGTAGAATTTCTGGGGAAGCTAACCAAGATCTAACCCCTTTGTGTGGAAAAAGTTTTTTTTTTTGTTTTTGTTTTTCGGTTTTTTTGTGATTTGCAAGAAAAAAAAGGCAAGCATGAAGACCAAGAGAGAAGAGTAAAAAAAAAAAGGCCCCTTCCTCTTTGCCTTCTTTTACGTACCTTTTAAACTTAGCTCACTTGGTTCAAAGTTTCTTTATTCCTTAATAGGTCTTTAGTTCAAGTCTTATTAAGTTACTTTTAGTGCATGCAATTTCTATTTTCAAGTTACTTTATTGTAGAAGTGCATCTCACTTACATAAAATAAAATAAAAAGTGAGTCACTTAAGTCTTGTAATTTATTTCCGCACTATTTAAAAGTAACATTATTATAAAAGTGAACATCACTTATTTTACAAAAGCGATTCACATAAAAACAACTTTCTTGTAAGTATTTGTCAAAGGTTCATCTTGGGAAGAAGGGGGTTCTTTTTTTAGTTGGTCAAGTTAATATCTGTCATGTCACTATTGGGGACATCTTCAACATTTTCTTTGATCAGGCATAACTTCATCATTCAGAATTAGTTTTCAGTGCCGTATTTTTTGAAACAGCCTAATTTTTCGATCTCTTTGCATCTAGACAATTAGTTTCTGTTTTTTCAGCCATTATTTTACAATAAGGCTGCCCTTTGTGACATTCTACTTACCAGTTATAACTATTTCTCATGAAAATCTCGTATGGAAGATGTTCTATGAAGTAGGGGACTTTTCAGAATTACCTCAAGGAAAGAAACAGAACCCAATGATGATGATAAAAAAATAAAATGGGAAAACAGATGTGATGAAGCTCGTGGATTGATTGGGATGTCAATCTCTACTGATTTGTGATTCCATATATTTGGAATTCATGAACCTGATAAAGCTTGAGAAAAGTTGGAATTTGTGTTTGGTAAACACAATGAAATTCGAGGTCATCAACTTGAGAATGAGTTGATTTCTTTGAATCCAAGTGATTTTTCATGCATTCAAGATTACTTATCTAAGTATAAAACTATTAGACTTTTATGTGAAGAATGCAAGATTAAGAAAGAATACAAACAATGTATTTATCATATTCTTTCCAAACTTGGACCTGCATATTTTGTTTTTGTATTTATATTTTACTCCATGAAAAAATCCTTGAATGCAGCTAGCTATCAAGAGCATACTCTTGAATCCTTTTGTGATTCCTTAGTTAGAGAGCAAGATAAGCTCATTCATCTTGGAATGATTAACAATGAAGATACATCTTGGAAAACCTTATTGTCCCAACAAAAAGAAAAGTCAAAGCCTCCCAAGAAACAAAATTTTTGCAATAATAATCCAAACAAGGGTCCCAAACCCTCTTAGTCAACTCCTTATTTAAAAAATGACAAAGGATCCAAGCCAAAAGGAAAGAAGACTAAGCGTTATTGTAATTTTTGTGGGAAAGATAATCATGATGAATCTAAGTGTCTCAAGAAGATGTTAGCCTTGGAATCAACAATGAAGAAGCACCACATCAACCTAGATTCGTCTTCAGAATCTACCTCTCATGGGCATGCACTTTGTGCTTCTAGTTATTCTTATACTGCATCTTCTTCTTCTACTTCAAATGAATGGCTCATTGATTCTGGAGCATCTTATCATATGGCTAAGGATCAAGCCATATGTTCTACTATGCATGAATGTAACACCAAAAAAATCTTTGTTGGTGATGATAGATCTTTAAGTCTTGTACGATTTGGAACAGTTCCAGTAGAAAATGGTCATTTTAGTGATGTACTATGTGTTCCAAGAATTTACTCTAATTTGTTATCAGTCTATCAAATTACTCATTCAGGTGAAGGTAAAACTATGACGTTTACACCTCACCAAGTTGTAATCAAGGATTTTAAAGATACTCAAAATGTCCTTGCTACTAGAACTGTTGATCATTATTACCAGGTTGTACAAATTTAACAACTTTGGGTCATGACATTTTCCTTCAGTTTTTGTTGCTCATAGTGATAACTTGAGCAACCTTTGGCATGAGCGATTTGGTCACTTAAATTATCGCTCATTGCAACAACTATGTAAACACAATATGGTGACTGGTCTTCCAATGGTATCTTGCAAGGATGGTGTTTGTTCCGGTTGTGTACTCGAAAAACATTATCAAGACAGTTTTGACAAACATGCCTCTTGGCACGCTTCGGTTCCCTTGGAGCTTGTGCATAGTGACTTGTGTGATTCTCTTCCATCTGCTTCCTTTTTTGGTTTCAAATATTTCTTAACTTTCATTAATGACTACTCCAGATGCACTTGGGCTTACTTCCTAAAACTTAAGAGTGAAGTATTTAACACGTTCTTGGCCTACAAGGCTCTTGTTGAAAAACAATCTGGTCAACAAATTATTAAGTTAAGATCTGACAATGGAGGAGAATATGTTAACAAAAATTTCACTAATTTTTGCACTGAACAAGGAATCCAACCAAAACAATTTGTTCCATATACACCACAGCAAAATGGTGTAGCTGAACAAAAGAACCACACTTTAAAAGAAATGGATAATTGTATGATCCAATCTAAGGGACTAAGTCTTCAATATTGGGCTGAGGCCATAAATTGTGCAAATTACATAGTTAATCGCACACCCACTAAAGTTTTACAAGGTATAACACCGAGAATCATGATAAAAAAACTTTTGTAGAAGCTTCAGGAAATCTAGATTGGGATGCAGCTATGGATGAAGAATATCGTTCGGAATATCATTCCTTAATGGCGAATGATACTTGGGGATCTTGTTCCTCTTCCAAAAGGAAGAAAACTTGTCAGATGTAAATGGGTCTATAGAACTAAGTATGCATTAGATGGAAGTGTTGAAAGACTTAAGGCAAGGTTAGTTGCCAAAGGTTTTTCCCAAGTTGAAGGGATTGACTATATGAAACCTTTGATCCTGTCGCCAAAATGAACTCCATCTGCCTTGTTCTTTCCATTGCAGCCTTACATAACTGGGAATTCCATCAAATGGATGTCAAGTCTACCTTTTACATGGTGGTTTACAAGAGGAAATTTATATGGAACAACCTCCTAAATATGTTCAGGATAACTCTAGCCTTGTTTGTCGGCTTAAGAAATCCTTATATGGACTTAAGCAAGCTCCTAGAGCTTGGTATGCCAAGATGGATATCTTTCTCCTTGACACTGGTTTCTCTAGATTCCATTTTGACCCCAATGTCTATACCAAGAAAGTAGGAAACCATATCATCATACTTCTTTATGTTGATGATCTTATCCTTACTGGTGATGACCCTAAAATTTTAACCCATGTGAAATCCAGTCTTAAGAAAAATTTTGAAATGTCATACTTAGGACATTTGCATTATTTTCTTGGTCTCCAAGTTCTGCAAACCAAAGAAGGAATCTTTCTTTCCTAGTATAAGTATGCTTGTGACCTTATTTGTTGCTTTCACATGGAAGATTGTAAACCAATCCCTTCTCCCTTCAAGTCTGGAGTCAAACTTTCTACCATTTGTACTTCCCTTAAAGTAGATGCCACCTTGAATCATCAGCTTATTCGTAGTCTCTTATACTTGACTCATTCCCGTCCTGGCCTTTCCTTTGCCATTGGTCGTGTTTCCCGTTATATGCAAACACCTCAAGAAAGTCACTGGAAAGCAACAAAAAGAATACTTTGATATATTCGAGGTACAATTCAGTTTGGGATTCATTATAGTATAGGGGGGACACCTTTGTTGGTTGGTTTCACTAATTCAGATTGGGCCGACGATCCTGATGATCGAATGTCTACTGCATGTTATGTTTTCAGTCTGGGATTCGGACCTATCATTTGGGATTGTAAGAAACAACAATCTCTTTCTCTTTCTTCATTAGAAGTAGAATATTGAGCCGTAGTTAATGCCAGTCAGGAAGCTTTATGGATTCGACAGATCCTTTCAGAGTTTGGATTTGAGCAGCAGCATCCTACTCTAGTTTGGTTTGACAATCAAAGTGCCATCAAGCTTGCCAAAGATCCAGTTCTACATCAATGCAGCAAACACATTGAGCTACACATGCACTTCATCAGAAATCTTGTTCATGATCGTGTTTTTGAAATGCTCTATTTCCCTACAAATGATCAAGTTGTAGACATTTTCACCAAGTCTCTTACAGAAGAGAAGTTTTCTAAACTTCGGCCTATGTTAGGAGTTCATGTTGATGTATTTGTAACTTCAGAATGTATTCACCTATATATCTTATGTCTTGTACCCCGATGTTTATTCCGGGAAGTGTCTATAATGTATTTGAGTCATATCATGCCTCGATGTTCCTATTGGGAGGTTCTATAATGTAAACAAGTTATATCAAGTCATTATGGGTAACCCTCCTATTGATCAAGGGTTAAATTCTCCGCAGTTCCAGGGCACCAGGGTTATTAGACTCTCCTAGAGAAGTCAGCCCTAGTAGGGTTTAGTCAAGTCAGGAATTAGTATAAATAAAGAGCTAGCCTCTCTATTTATCACACACTCACTCACACTCAGTTGTAGCGCATAACCGAGGGAGAAGAAGACACTAGGGGTAGGAAGAAAGAGGTTACTGCTGTCAGGAGATCATCTTATTGTTTTTGGGGCTTTTCTATTTGATGCTGATTCTATCTCTGAGAAAGTGGCAGGGTTTTCTCCATTTATGGTTTCCCTGAGGAAAAAAATTGTGTTCATTGTCTCTTGTGTTTGATTGTTGTGCTTGTTATTCTCTCAGTTAAAGATCCTAATATAATGCTAGCTTAATGTTAAAAATCTAACATGGTATCAGAGGTAACCTGAGAAGAAGAAATTATGCAGCTGTGAGAACTAGGGCTTCCTACTTTGTGGATCTTCCTCTACATATTTTTAACAAAAGAAGGTTGGATTAACTCTCCTCCCTAGGGTGCATCTTTCTGTCCAAGTAGAATCCAATTATCAGGTTTTTCAGTTTTGGATCTGACACTGCTACCAGAAATTAGGGCTTTCCACAGAAGTGGAATTTTTCAGTGAGCCCAGGCTTGGATTGATCTCATCCTCAAAATTGAAGTTTAGAGATCAATATCAAAGCATTTGGTTGGATAGAACTCTGGAAAATAAAAACCCTAATCTACTTCTGAACCAACACTATAGAATTTCAGCTCCAAATCTAGATCCGACATCTTGATGTGGTAAGATCTAAATATTTTGTATTTTCATTTGAGATTCTTAGTTAAGATGTTTCATCATGCCAAGCTTGATGAAAAGCTTGAGGGAGCTGATAACTTTCAAGCCTAGAAGTATAGGATCTCCCTGGTCTTGGAAGAAAATGAGTTAGACTCCTATATTAGTGAGGAGGTTCAAGTTCCAGAGGGAAATGAGGCTAAGGCCTTACATAAGAAGAAGTTGGTTATGGCAAAGAGGATTATTGCTGACTCAATCAACCATCACCTCATACCACATGTGTCCTCCCTAAAGACACCTAAATCTATGTTTGATGACCTAACCAAATTGTTTGAAGGAAAGAACATAAACTGGAAGATGACTCTGAGAAACCAACTAAAGAATGTAAAGATCCAGAATGCAGAGACCATCCAGTCTTACTTTACAAGGGTTTCCGAGATCAAGGAACAACTGGAAGTAGTAGATGAAGAAGTAAAAAATGCAGAGATTGTAATGACCACCTTGAATGGTCTCCCTAGATCATGGGACTCATTTATTCAATGAATCTATGTCAGAAAGAAGTTAGTCAAGTTCAACAGACTTTGGGAAGAATTCTCATAAGAAGAAGCTCTGATAGCAGCTTGAGAAGAAAAGATGGGAAGTGAAGATCAAGCTCTTACAATACAATCCAAGAAATCTGGATCTAGACACCACAGAAGTAAGTACTCTCATCAAAGGAATAACCCTATAAATCCTAGAGATATGTCTAAGTACATTTGCTATACATGTGATGAAAGAGGACACTTTGCTAGAGATTGTCCTAGAAACAAAAGTAGCTCTCACAAGAAGAAGGGAAATAAGAGAAGACATCATGCTCATGTTGCAAAGTATGATGAACCTTCCATGACTACCAGTATCCAATAAAAGGTAGTGGGGAATCCTCCTATAAGCTAGACTCTGGAAAGTCTATGACAATGAAGGAAGTATTGTTTGTACCGGGACTAAAGAAGAATCTCCTCTCCATATGTGCATTAGATGCAAAATGAATGAGGGTTGCATTTATAGATGGTCAAGTCATCATGTGTCCAAAAGGAAAGACTATTGATGATGCAGGAGTGATTGGGGAACAAGAAGGATGTTTATAAGAATTGAAGGGCCATCCAGAACAAGCTTTGGTTCATGACTCGGTAGAACCAAATGAGCTTTGGCATAGAAGGCTTGCACATGTGCATTACAGAGCACTACCACTTGCAAGAAAATTTGTTGAAGGTCTCCCAGAAATGCAGACAAAACATGAACGTGTATGCAAAGGATGTACGAAAGGGAAGAATACAAAGAAGACATTTCCAAGTAGCGAAAGCAAGGCAAAAGGAATCTTGGAAATAATCCACTCTTATGTATGCAGTCCAATGTCATCCAGTTCACTAAGCGGGTATGTATACTATGTTTCTTTTGTTGATGAATTTTCTAGGAAGACATGGATTTACTTCATGAAGAAAAAAGATGAAGTTTTCAGCAACTTCAAGGAATTCAAAGCCTTGATCGAGAACCACACTGAAAAGAAGATAAAGTCCTTTCAATCAGATAATGGCAGAGAATTCACATCAAATGAATTCAAAGAGTTATGAAAAGACTCAAGGATTAAGAGGGAGTTATCCACTCCATATAATCCACAACGGAATGGGATTGCAGAAAGGAAGAATAGAACTATCATGGAAGCTGCAAGAGCTATGCTTCATGATCAAGATCCTCCTATGCATTTATGAGAAGAAGCTTCCAGAATAGTGGTGTATGTATAGAACCGTACATCTCACAGAGTGCTCGAGAAAAAGACTCCTGAAGAAGTCTTCTTCGGCAAGAAACCAGAAGTCATCCATCTCAAAATATTCGACTGTCCTATATACATTCACATTCCGAAAGAAAAGAGGACGAAGTTAGATCCTTCAGGAAATAAGGGTATATTTGTGGGATACTCTGAAAGCTTGAATCCTTACAAAATATACTTCCCAGGGTTCAAGAAGATTGACATTAGCAGAGATGTAACATTTTACAAAGATTTAGCCTACATGAAATCTAGGAAGAAACTGGCTAAAGAACCTGAAGAAACAAGAGCACCTAGAATTCTTGATACAACCATGAATGAAGAAATTCAAGAAGAAGATCGAGACTTAGAAGAACCTCAAGAAC
Organism: Pseudotsuga menziesii; assembly: GCA_001517045.1. Classification (NCBI taxonomy): domain Eukaryota; kingdom Viridiplantae; phylum Streptophyta; class Pinopsida; order Pinales; family Pinaceae; genus Pseudotsuga; species Pseudotsuga menziesii. The sequence continues at coordinate 299,270 of LPNX010501229.1, forward strand.
TTCTAGATCCACCTCTGGAGAAGAATCATCATAAGATGAAACCTGCTTGGGTACGTGAAATTATCCAAGGTGTAGAAAGACGTGGAGCTTCAGAAGAAACACCTAGAGGAAGAAAGAGAACCAGGTCTTGCTCTAGTTATGTAGCCTTGCTATGTGAAATTATTGATAAAGAACCTTCCAACTATGAAGAAGCGGCAGATCGAAAAGAATGGAAGGATGCTATGATCGAAGAGTATCAATCAATCATGAAGAATGATGTTTGGGATGTTGTCCCAAGACCAGAAGGGAAGTCCATTGTAATTTCCAAATGGATCTACAAGATCAAACATGCTGCAGATGGAAGCATAGAGAAATATAAAGCAAGATTCGTGGCTCGTGGTTTCTCCCAGAAAGAAGGAATAGATTATGAAGAAACTTTTGCACTTGTAGCCAGATACACTTTCATCAAATCATTACTTTCTCTAGCTGCAGTGATGAAATGGAAGATACACCAGATGGATGTTAAGGCTGCTTTCTTCAATGGTGTAGTAGAAGAAGAAGTGTATCTGGAGAAGCCACTCAGTTTTAAGACACATGACAGGGAGTCTCATGTGTGTAGATTGAAGAAAGCCCTATACGGTTTGAAGTAGGCACCCAGGACATGGTACAACAGAATTGATGGTTTCCTATCCAATTTGGACTTCACCAAGAGTAAAGCAGATTCCAACCTTTACTACAAGGTTGAAGATGGAAATCCAATGATACTCCTACTATATGTGGATGATCTGTTTGTAACAAGTATGGATGGTTTGATTGTTGATACGAATAGGAAACTTCCTGTCGAGTTTTAAATGAAATACTTGGGCATGATGCACTATTTATTAGGCATGGAGGTGTGGCACTATGCGGATGGAATATTCCTTGGACATGGGAAGTATGCAGTAGAGATTCTGAAGAGATTCAGGATGATGGACTGTAAGGCCATAACCACACCTATGGTATCGAACCTGAAGCTATTAAGTGATGCTTCATTAGAAGCAGTTGATGCTACGATGTATTGTCAGATGATTGGGTCCTTGATGTACCTGACGAACATGAGACCAGATATTTGCTTTGCTGTGAATACCTTGAGCCAGTTCCCAACAGATCCTAGACATGCTCACTTGATTGTTGCAAAGCATATTCTGACATACCTGAAGGGTACAAATGATTATGGGCTCAAGTATGAGGCAAATCAGAAGATTAACCTAGAGGGTTATGTTGATTCAGATTGGGCTGGTAATGCCATCGATAGGAAGAACATTTCAGTGTGTCGCTTCAGTATGGGATCAGGTGTGATCTCTTGGTTTAGTAAGAAACAATTTTGTGTGACACTGAGTACAGCTGAAGTAGAGTATGTCACAGCTTTTTCAGCTAGTTGTGAGGCAGTATGGCTAAGGAAGCTACTGTCTGATTTATTTGATCTTCAGTTGGATGCTACTTGTATACATTGCGACAACCAGAGTGTGTGAAGTTGTCAAATAACCTAGTGTTCCATGAAAAGTCGAAGCATATCCAGATCAAGTATCACTATATTAGGGATATGGTGTAGAGAGGAGCAATGAAGCTCAAATATGTTGCGACGGATGAATAGATAGCTGATGTGTTGATGAAGCCATTGGCTAGAGTGAAGTTTGAGTACTTCATGGAGAGGCTTGGTGTTCTCCAGATCGAGGTTCCCTTCAAAGGGAAATGATGATACCTAGAGCCATTCTGACATGGTCAGACGATTAGGTTCCTTCCATGGTCAAATGTAACGCTGAGCCATTCTGTCATGGTGAGAGGATTGGTTCCTTCCATGTTAGATGTGAGTGCTGAGCCATTCTCATGTGACTGTAGGATTGGTTCCTACATGATCAGATATAAGTGCTGAATGCCATTCTTAGAATGGAGGCACCTGGTCAGTTACCAGGAATACTCAGTTTGGGACTGAGGGCCATTCTGATATGACTATGGGATGTAGTCTTACATGATCAGATGTGAGTGCACGGCCATTCTGATGTGATTAAGGGATATGTTCCCACTTGATCAGATATAAGGGCTAATGCCATTCTCTAGGAGAATGGAGGCACCTGTTCAGTTACCATAAATCCTCAGTTTGGGACCGAGAGCCCTTTCCATGCGTTGTTTTCGAACATGGTCGAATGTAAGTGCAGATCCCTTTCGATGCGGTGTTTCCGAACATGGTCGAATGTAAGTGCTGAGCCCTTTCGATGCGGTGTTTTTGAACATGGTCAGATGTAAGTGCTGAGCCTTTACGATGCGGCATGTTCGCAGATGGTCGGATATAAGTACTGAGCCATTCTGGCGTGATGTGTTTACACATGGTCAGATGTGAGTGCTGGGCCTTTCTGACAAGATGAGGTCAGATGTGAGTGTTGGGCGTGCTTTCTGACAAGATGAGGTTAGATGTAAGAGCTGGGCGGGCCATTCTGACTTAGGGTCAGATATAAGCTCTAAAGACCTACATGAAGGGTATGCCTACAACCAACATGAAAAAGGGTTGGATCTCTAGAACTTCTGGTGATGAGAAGAATCAAGAGATAGCACCGATGATGATGGTCCAGATCAAGTGATGATCCAGTTGTGATGATGATCCAGACTTGATGATGATCCAGATGAAGTGATGATCCAGATTTGATGATGATACAGTGATGTTCTGTTAGATTTTTATCATATAAGCTACCATTATGATCTTAGGATCTTTAACTGAGAGAATAACATGCATAGCAATAAAACATAAGCACAACACAAGAGACAAGAGACACAAAGAATTTTCCTCAGGGAAACCATAAAGGAGAAAACCACACAACTTCCTCAGAGATAGAATCAACACAAGATGTAAAACCCCAAAACAGTAAGATGATCTCCCGACAGCAGCAGTCTCTCTCTCTCTCACACCGAGAGAGCTTCTCCTCTCTCACTCATGCGCTCCAATGAGTGAGTGCGTGTATGAGAATGATAAATAGAGAGGATCTCACTCTCTATTTATATTCTTTCGTTCACTTGGAACCCACTCCAACATGTCAGCCTCACTTAACAATTACTTACTAGAGCCGACATCTCTAGGAGTGTCTAATAACCCTAGTGCCCTGCCCCACCACTTGTGGGGATTTTGCCTCATCCGACCAATAGGAGGGTAACACAATGGTGGGGACTATTGCCCCAACTTACAATGACTCACCTAGGGTCGAATTATCTAGGATAGTCTAATAACCCAAGGGCCCCACAACTGTGGGGACTTTAACCCTTTACCAATAGGAGGGTTACCCACAATGACTTGACATGACTCTCTCATTATAGAAACTTCCCAGAATAAACATCGAGGTATGACATGACTCAATTACATCCCGAAATAAACATCGGGTTACAATAGATAATAAATACAAGTGAATACATTCTGAAGTTACATTTACATCAACACTCCCTCTTAACTAGGAAGGTATTCTCTCGACACAATTTATTAGCACAAGTATTCTTCTCTGTATCATCTGAATCATCGTCAACTTCTTGTCATCTTCATATTCAAGTCATCTTCATCTGGATATAGATCATCACTCAATCTAGATCATCATCACTGGATCTAGATCATCACTCGATCTGGATCATCATCACTGGATTTAGATCATCACTCGATCTGGATCATCATCATTGGATCTGGATCATCACTTGATCTGGATCATCACTGGACATCATCACTGGATCTGGATCATCACTAGATCTGGATCATCATTGTTGGATCTGGATCATCACTCGATCTGGATCATCACTGCTGGATCTGGATCATCACTCGAACTGGATCATCACTGCTGGATCTGGATCATCACTCGATCTGTATCATCACTGCTGGATCTGGATCATTACTCGATCTGGATCTCTCAGAGTGATCATAACTGGATCTAGAACATAGCTCGATCTAGATCTCATCTGGTCATCATCATGTGTGCTATCTCGTCATAGGAAGTTCTACAGAGCCAGCCTTCTTTCATGCTGGTTGTAGGCCTAGCCATCATGTAGGTCTTCTCCCAGCACTTACATATGACCTACTCGTCAGAAAGGCACACCCAACACTCACATCTGATCATGTAGTAACCTAAAATCACATCAAAAAGGCCCAACACTCACATTCACCAGAATGATAGGACATTACATCACTAACATCTGTGAAAAGGCTTCAGCACTTATATCTGACTTGGAAGGAAACAAGTCCTCCATTCTCCCGAAGAATGGCAATTGCCCTTATATCTGACCTGGTAGGAAACAATTCCTACACCCTCACCAGAATGGCCGGCATTCACATCTGACATGGAAGGAATTGAATCCTCTCACCATGACAGAATGGCCCCTAGTCCCAGACTGAGCTACCTGGTAACGGACTAGGTGCCTCCACTCTCCCGAAGAGTGGCAGTTACCCTTACATCTGTCCTACTCGACAGAATGGCTAGCACTCATATCTGACATGGAAGGAACTGAATCCTCTCATCATGACAGAATGGCTCAGCCCTTACATCTGACCTGCTCATCAGAATGGCTTTAGATATTAGCACTCATATCTGACATGGAAGGAACTAAATCCTCTCACCATGACAGAATGGCTCAGCCCTTACATCTGACCTGCTCATCAAAATGGCTTTGGGACTCATCACTTTCCCTTGGAGGAAACCTCGATCTGAAGAACACCAAGCTTCTCCCTGAAGTATTCGAAATTCACTATGGCTAATGCCTTCCTTAACACATCGGTAATCTGTTCCTTCGTCGCAACATACTAGATCTTCACTACTTCTCTCTGCACCATATCCCTGATACAGTGATATTTGATCTTGATATGCTTCGACTTGTAATGGAACACTGGATTCTCTGACAACTTCATGCAACTCTGGTTGTCACAATGTATACAAGTAGCATCCATCTGGAGATTAAATAAATCAAACAGTAGCTTCCGCAGCCATACTTCCTCACAACTAGCTGAGCAAGCTGCGACATACTCTACTTCAGCTGTACTCAGTGCCACATAGGATTGCTTCTTGCTAAACCAAGAGATCACACCTGATCCCATACTGAAGCAACACCCTGAAGTGCTCTTCTTATTGATGGCACTGCCTGCCCAATCTGAATCAACATAACCCTCCAGGTTAATCTTCCGATTCGCATCATACTTGAGCCCATAATCAACTGTACCCCTCAGGTACCTTAAAATATTCTTTGCAGCAATCAAGTGAACATGTCTCGAATCTGTTAGGAATTGGCTCAAGGTGTTCACAGCAAAGCAAATATCTAGTCTTGTGTTCATCAGGTACATCAAGGACCCAATCATCTGACGATACATCATAGAATCAACCGTCTTTGATCAAGCATCACTTAACAACTTCAGGTTCGATGCCATAGGTGTGGTCATGCCCTCCATCATCCTGAACCTCTTCAGGATCTCTACTACATACTTCCTTTGTCTAAGAAAGATTCCATCCGCATTCTTCCACACCTCCATGCCTAGAAAAATAGTGCATCAACACATAACAGGAGCATCACTGGTCTTCTACCTTCAAGCTTGAAGCAAAGGTTGGAATCCGCTTTACTCTCAGTAAAGCCTAGAGTCATCAGTAATCTATCCACCCTGTCGTACCATGTTGAACCTCAGGATGTTCTGCAGTCACTCCATCGGAGCATCATACTCCCTCTGTCTTCCGTACTCTATGCACTGAAACATTATGTACTGGAGTGACAAGTAGTATCCATCTAGGATCATTGGATACCAAGATCCTCTATTTTGAACTTTTTCAAAAGTTCTTCTTACATCCGTCTGTGAGCTTGTCATCCTTTATCAACCTTGTATCAAAGGCTAAGATTTTCATCAAGCTCATCATGTATGTGTTATCCCATGGGTGTCTTTTGAACTTGTACAAGGCCTTCTTTCATTTGCACACATGATTATGCATGTCATGTAACTTCACTTCTAGTGGCTGCAACTGTCTCTTCGTAGTATATGCTTTCTTTTCGTGAGAAGCCTCATGCTATGAATCTTGCTTTGTATCCCATGATGTTTCCATCTACTACATATGGAACTACGAACTTCACTTCACGTATCGATACTGCATCCTAGACATCATTCTTCTTGAACTTCTTCATAGCTGGAAGGTTCTGTATCAATGATGTTGCTGCATTCGTCATATTATTCTTCATCTTGAACTGTCATCACTTGTTCTTTAGAACAAGTCTCATCCTTCTTTGCTTGTAGGCGATTATGTATGCGATCTTTCCTACAAGTCAAATGCATTTGTATGGTTAGAAACATTTCATAAGGAATATTCATACTGGCAATTTCTTATGCATAAATATATGATCATGCAACTACTTTAGCCAATACAACATTCATCCATATCTCACTGAAACTTTCTAGATGCCTTCCATCTCTACCAGGACAACATTGAGACTGTGCACTAATCCAATATGTCAGCAAAGAGGTTTCATTCTAGATAAGTAGCAATGGAGAGTTGTATAGCACCATGAGCTACTTACCCATCACATGCATATTAGTAGTATATTGTCATTAATGCAAACATCATACCATGCATAATACATCAACTGAATATAAACAAATGCATAACAAAATAATATCATGAAATGACAATTGAATACTTATCTTTATTTGTTTCATGGGTATACTCCTTCTTGAGTCTTTAGCTTCATCATTTTCTTCATTCATAATAGCATCGTTTCTTATCCAAATGCTAAGGTCGATACAAAGTTGTTCAAGAGTTGAGATCTTCAGATTCCTCATCGATTGAGGGATCTTCTTTGGATGGTGAGAGCTTGACCTTCAGTTGCTCCCATCTTCTCTTCTCTTCTTATATAGAAATCCTAATTTCTGTATAATGAGGTTGATGAACATTTTAGAACTATTATCTCGTCCTTGCTACCATACAAAATGGAGCCACTCTCTACGAGTTTCAAATACCCGGGATACTATATCAAACCTCTGAGTTACTGTGTTAATGACTGGCGCTTGTTGATCAAAAAATTTGAGAAAAGATTAAGCAGCTGGACTTATAGGTTTCTATCTCTCGGGGGCAAGCTTGTACTTATCAAATCAATATTGTTGGGGCTGGCGGTCTATTGGCTCACCTCGGCTAGGATGCCTAGGTCTATACAAAACTTCATTAAAAGATCCATATTCAACTTTCTTTGGGGCAGTTCTACTAGTAATCATAGATATCATCTGGTGAATTGGCATAAGTTGTCTAGACCATACTCCTTTGGTGGATAGAGCATTAAAAATTTGGACTGGTTCAGTTTTGCACTCAGACTTAAAAGTCTTTGGCTAGTACTTAATGGTGAGAGCTACTGGTCATTAATTGTCAAGCATAAATACCTTAAGGATAAGTATGTTGCTGAATGGCTAAGAGTACAGGTCTTTAACATACATGGTACCTCTTACATATGGAATGGTTTCCTCAAAGCTCTATCATGAATAACTAGATGCTTGGGATGGAAGACTAGGAACGATCAAAGTATAAAGATTGGGGTACACCCAATCATTGGTCTATCCAGTGATTATGTGCTTCCTGAGGACTTGAGAATCTACCTAGCAGATTACGGCATCACGTCAATGGAAGATGCTCACACTGGGGATTTGGGTTCTTATACTTGACATTATTGGTTTACTGCTGATCATCTAGAGCTCGATGGAGATTGAAAGGTGGCCTGGAATACATACATAGATGGCCTTTCTCATGCAGGCATTCGTCTTAGACAGGGGCCAGATACTTTGGCCTGGCTGTATAATAAAAAATCAGGGAAGGTCATTGCACGACTTGCCTATGAACTTATTGCTTCTCTTTCCCTTACAGAGCTCGCAAACAGATATCTGGAACAGATTTGGAAATTTAACTTTCCCTTAAAGATCATTTGTTTTAGTTGGCTCTGCTTTAACAATTCTACAAACACTTGGGACAATTTATTGAGAAAAGGATGGGTCGGTCCCAACTGTTGTTGTCTATGTCTCTCTAGTGCAGAATCTATTGATCATCTTTTCTCTGAATGTAGGTTTACTAATAACATCATCGCAGGTCTCAGCTCTGCACTTGACCACTCCATTCAATGGAATGAGCCCACTTTTACACAAAACTGGGTGAACTGGTATAAAACCAAGAGGGTTTTTTGTATCTTCCTTTGCTTATGTCATGGCAGGTTTGGATTTCCAGAAATAAGTATATCTTTCAAGATTTATGTACATATCCTAAACACATCATTGTCAAAATCTTAGAGATGCCAAAAGCACACCCCGTGCCTATTCTCCAGAATTCCAGTAGGATATTAACAACACCAGCTCCATCTTTTGACTTCCTCGCTGGTTTTTTTTATGGTGCAGGTTCCAATGGGATTGGGGGCATTGGTGTTCACATTCGTATCAGTGAGGAACACTACTTTTGTATTAAAATGGGTGGGGGTTGCTACACAAACACAAGATATGAATTACTTGCCCTCTGGGTACTGCTAGTCTTTTCACCTTTTTAAGGGCTGCCTTATATAAATATCAGGGGAGACTCTTTTGCAGTCATTAATTGGTTCAATGGGCGGGCCACACTATCTACATTGGAACTTGATGGATGGTGCCAATTTATCAGAGACCTCCAATCTTCCTTCATCCATCTTCATACTGCTCATGTATATAGAGAATATAATGTCAAGGCAGATAGCTTATCTAAGGAGGCTCTTCATCTAGCTTCAGGTAGTCTCCATTTCATGGAATTCACTGAGGGTGAATGCATTGGGATGGGTAGTTTTCAGCTCATATGATTTCTGACCTTCTTACTTCTAAAGCCAATATGGGTCTGAGTATGATAACACACCTTCTAGTGGTTGATTAGTGGCTTTGACCACTCTCATTACTGTATAGTGGCTTTGACCACTCTCTTTTCTAAGCAGGACTACCTGGAAAAGCCTCCTTAGATCAGCTACCATGCCTTGCTTTAATCCTCTGTGGCTAAGGGTATCATGATACTATAGTGATGTTCTATGTATTGCTTTTATTATTGTGCTGGGAGGTATCTATCCCTGGATTAGGTACTTCTCTTGGATATTGACTGGGCTCTCCTCTTGTGGCTTGATGCCCTTATTTTTGTATATGCTCCAAGTGTTGCAAACAAGTTACCTCTAATTCAATGAATAACAAGGAGCTGCTATATTTCTCCTAAAAAAATAGATACAAATAAAGTGTCAAATCGTTGTTCCCGTCACGTTAATAAGATGACGTTGGAGTAAAAACCCATAAAAATTTAGTAAGTTAAAAATGATATCAAACGTCAAAACAAAAAAGATTTAACCATGGCACTCAATGTCACCTGGATGACTCACATACCTAATCTATAATAACAAAACAAGGGCGAAAAACAAGTGAGTTGTCATAAAAATAAATAAAAAGACTTTATTGAATGAGATACTACATGTATATAAAAAATTACAAAATATAAAAGTAATATAAACTTTCAAATAATACCATATTGAGATTTTAACTTCTAACAACTTCTCACGATTTTACCAATATACCACAATCCAATCAACATCACTTGATTGTGATTTTTAGAGAATGCGACATACGAATGAACCTTTTTAATTTGTACAAGGTCACTTTATCATGTATAATCCATGAAGATGAAGATGAACCTTTGAACCTTTTTAATTTGCACAAGGTCACTTTACCATATATAATGCATAATGGGTGGGTGATGGGTGATAACATATTTCTTGTGATATTATCGTAAAAGTTAAACCTTAACCCTTAATATTTTCAATATAAAAGATTACTTTGATTAATAACATTTCTTTAAATAGATGTGTAGTCAATATCAAACCATTTTGAAGGGATTTGCTCCTTATTACCTTCTATATTGTTATATTATTCTCTACTTCATTTACATACTTTAAAATGAAAACCATATTTTAACACCAACATTCAACTCGATAATCACCATTATTAGTCTCTTTTTGGGTTGGATTAATAGAGTCATAACTTGACCATATTCGCTTAATTTCATTAGGCTCGTGAATGAGAAAGGAAGTGGGTGGTGCCCTTGAAATTAGAACAATAATATGGTGGTTGCAACACATGGAATCATAATAAGTTTCAACAATTTCTTGGACACGCCACACTATAATATGTCCATAGTAAACATGAATGATAGTAATGTGCTTATGAGTTATAAATAGTTTTTCTTTTGTGTCATGATAGCTTTGAGTTAAAAATCTTGAGCGGATAGATAAGAATTATAATGTAAATAATACATTTTGTGGTGAGTGCATATTTCAGCATATTTCTTCCTTCGAAGGAGGAGTTGGGAATTTGAGGCAACACGTATGAACAAATACATTTTGTGGTGAGTGCATATCTCTTTCTTCAAAGGAGGAGTTGGGAATTTAAGGCAACATGTATGAACAAATGATTGAACTACATGATATGATTGGATGGATATGGATGAGTTTTAATTATGTGGATAGGTTTTTAGATATTTATGTTGATAGGTATTTAGATATTATTTCAAATTTCGGACTTGCTTGAGCGAATTAACAAGATTGACTTAAGTGTAATACGTGTATAGCAGGGATCCATTTCATGGTGGTTGTATATTGTTATGTTTAAATGCATCTTGATTAAGATTTAAATAAGCTTCAGTTAATGTTTTTTGTTTTTTCATATCATTTTTTGTTTTTTTTGTTTATTAAATAGTATTTGTTTTGTGCTTATATTAACTCTAACAATTATCTAGTATATGAAATTTTGGACTTTCTTGAGTAGATCAACAAAATTAAACCCGATACAACCGAGATTCATTTCATGGATGTTGTGTATTGTTATACTTAAAATGCATCTTGATTGAGATTTAAATAAGCTTCAGTTAAGAGGATATCAGTTTTTAAATGGATAATCCTAAGTATCTGGTAATTAGTTTAATGTTTTTCCTTTGTTTAACAACCAACCATCTCCATAAAAATAAGTGGCTGAACATACCCATTAAAATTTATTGACCACTTTACTTGTAATTGTGCTACTTTATGTCTATTTAAAATTTAATGAGAGGCAAAATATAAAATGTTCCTCATTATTACAAAGTGTGACTAAATTTTTTTCAAAGGTTTTGTCTTTCTTTACATGACCACATGTCATGTTTGTGGTGGTCATTATAAAGTGTACCTTAATTCTTTACAAAGTTTTTGTGTCTTTCTTTACATGATCACATATTTGTGGTGGTCATTACAAAAATTTTGTTTGTTTGATTAAATATAATTAATAATTTATTACATTGATCTTATATATATATACTTGTTGTAATTACACTTGTTTTATATTTTATATATGTTTACTTGTTGCAACCACACTTGTTTTATATTCAATGCTTGTTATTTATAATTAGTTGGCATTGATATTATCTATGTTCATGATTTTTTTTTTGAAATTTTTTAACAAGTTAGTGATCATCTATGTTTTCATCTTTGCTTTACTTTAAGTATATAAATAATTTTATTTGTGTTTCATGTAAAAGATAAAATAATTATATTTCTTTTTAAGTTATATAATGAAATAATAAAAACAACTCTAATAAAATTTATAATTTAATTTCTATTTTAAAAAATGTAAGATTATATACTAAATATTATAAATACACACGTTTGGAGTGCTTTGTTAGTTTTATTTCTAGAAATCCATTATTCAAATCTAAACCAAGGGCTATATGAGCGACATGGTTGGCATTACTAAAGTATTAAACCAAAAGGGTGTATGAGCTACATGGTTGGCATTACTAAAGTTCTTGAAACTTGACTAAAGTTTACTCTTTCAAATCCAAACCAAGGAAACCAAGGGGTGTATGAGCTACATAGTTGGCATCATAAGTATTTGAAACTTGACTAAAGTTTACTTATTTATTTATATTTCTTTCTTAAAGAGATAACATTTGAAGTTAGCATCTAGTGGCCCTATGTTTCATGTAGGAATATTACTGGTGTGATCATTCATTAATTCAAATATATATTTTTTTAAATTTTATTAATTTTTTTTAATTTTTTTTATTATAAGAAAGAGAGAAAGAAGATGAACATTTTTTAATATTTATGTCAATGAAGAGAAAGAAGATACAAGTATTTCTTGCCATGTAGAAAAAATAGAAGTTTAAATAAATTAAAAAAACTTATTATTATTATTATTTTTAATAAATTAAATGTAAAATATCACAACATTTATGTCCTATTTTTGAGACTCGGATATCTCAACTTATGCAACGTTCAGGCTTTAGAGAGTAAAATCAGAAATTACAGAGTTACAGAGTTGAGTTGTGGTTACATAGGCACAAGGACAGATTCAACCACCGTTCGCATGATTACCAAATTTTTTACTTCAAAAGCTATCTGAACTCCACATGCAACGTTAACAAGAAATTAGAAAGTTGACTTTTGGTTACATAGTAACAGCGACA
>LPNX010501235.1:5817-24100 GCA_001517045.1 Pseudotsuga menziesii
AGAAGATTCATTAGGAATTATGTGCACAGAACCACACGCTTATCCAACCTTGAAAGGAATTATGAAGAAGTGGAAAAATGTTTTGAATCCTTGAAAGGAATTATGTCCTCCACACCTGTATTAGCTACCCCATACTTCTCCAAACCATTCATGATAGAATGTTATGCTTCAATTTATGGGTTGGGAGCAGTACTAATGCAAGATGAACACCCGATAGCTTTTGAGAGCAGGAAATTAAACAAGCGAGAACAATTGAAGTCTACATATGATAAGGAAATGCTAGCAATTATGAAAGAATTAGTAAAGTGGCGACAATACCTCCTAGGAAGAAAATTCATGATCAACATATACCACAATAGTCTTCAATACCTACTTCAACAAAAAACATTGTCCACAGAACAACAGAAGTGGATAGAAAAAATCGCTTCTTTCGACATGGAAATAATACACAAAAATGGGAAAGAAAATGTAGTCATGGATGCACTCTCTAGAAAAGATGAGAATATTACCTCTTACTCCATATCAGTCACAATTCCATATTGGATAGATGAAATACGAAGTGAATACGCTAAGGACCCAGAAACAAGCACTATAATTAACAATTCCAACCATGACCCCAAGTTTTATTGGAAAAACGATATCCTTTGGTATAAGGGGAGGATTTATTTAAAATCAAACTCTAATTTCAAGGTTAAGGAAATGAAGGAATCCCATGATTCACTAGCCACAGGACATGTAGGATTCTTCAAATCTTATCATAATGCAAGAATGTCATTTTTCTAGAAGGGAATGCAAAAATATATCAAGCAATATGTGGCAGAATGTGACAAATGCCAGAGGAACAAAAGCAAAAATATTTTAACCCCATGGTTACTCCACCCCCTACACATTCCAGACCAAAAATGGGAAGAGATATCAATGGATTTCATCGATGGGTTACCTCCGTTAGAAGGAAAGGACAAGATCCTTGTAGTGGTTGATCAATTAACCAAATTTGCTCACTTCATGGAAATAAAAAAAACAGGCACAGAAAAACAAATTGCAGATGTATTTTGAAAAAATGTCTACAAATTACATAGCTTCCCAAAAGTCATCATCAGCAATAGAGATGCAAAATTTAATGGGAAATTTTGAAGGGAATTTTTCAAACAAGTAGGCACATCACTCAATATGAGCTCAACTTACCCTCCCCAAACAGATGGTCAGACTGAATTCATTAATAAATTCTTAGAAGCATATCTACGTTGTTTCGTAACAGATAAACAAAACCATTGGTCTCAATGGTTACACTTAGCAAAATGGTGGTACAATTCAACTTACCACACCTCCATAAAAATAACCCCTTTCCAAGATTTATATGGATATCAACCTCCAAATTGGAAGGATTTAGTTTTGAATGACACTAATGTTCTAGAAGTAAAGAACCAACTAGAGAAATCTCAAAAAATGATTGAATTACTCAAGGATAACTTAATCATGGCACATAATCGCATGAGGCAACAAGAAGATCAATGCAGAACCGAAAGAGAATTTGAAGTAGGAGACTGAGTGTTCATAAGACTCCAACCCTATAAATAGGAATCCCTTAAAAGTGGAGGAAAACACAAATTGGCCCCAAAGTTCTATGGACTATACTAGATTATCCAAAAGATTAGTCAAGTGGCATATAAATTACAGTTACCTGATAAAAGTCGTATCCACAATGTCTTCCATGTATCATGTCTCAAACAAATGTTGGGGAAACATCAAACAGTACAAACAATACTTCCTATGTTAGATGACGAAGGGAGGATCATTTGGGAACCTGCAGAAATGACTGCAAACCAAGAAATAAAACTTTGTTCTCGAACACTCAAGGGATATCTCATTAGGTGGAATAATTTTCCAGATGAAGACGCATCATGGGAGACAGAACGGTTTCATCAACAATACCCATCCTTACCCATGCTTTCAGGACAAAACATTCTAAAAGACGACGACAATGTTATGTATCTAAATAATTATAAGCCATTATTTTAAATATTAAATATAGGGTTGGTAAACTAACGTAGGGTCACACCAATTGATTAAGCAGTGTGTATTAACCTATAAAAGGTTATCTCCATTATTGTAAAGAAAACATCATATATTCAATTATCAATTTACTGTGGGTTTAATTGTGAAATAATGTAGGTCTAGAGCTATTTTTATGCTTCACCTAACACTTTAACATCTATCATGCTTTCCTTGTTCATTGTTGTTGAGGGTGAATTGTAGGTACAAGCATGTTGGAAAAGCTCAACGGGGATCTACTACAACCGTCCAGAATAAGGTATGTTTTGTATCCCTTAGTGTTAGAAACATTTTTTCTCTTACATATTGAAGTGGATTTATTTATGGTGTCATTCAGTCTGTTGTGGTATACCCCAAGCCATAGGGTGTTTGTCTTTGTAACACTCCCCATTAGCAATTTCCATGAAAGTTACCATACAGATGATGCACCTTGTTAGCACCTAGAATCACACCCAAGGTTGTGGGAAGGTGGACCCCGAGGTAATAGTAGAAACAATTTAGGAAAGGGATTTGGCTCCCCCAATTCCAGAGAGGGATCTCTCACAGATGTATAACAAGGCTAGACATAATGTCACAAAATGAATATCAATAATTGGTGGTTGGAAACAAAATGAAGTTGTATCGGGCTATGGAGTCAAAATTCTCAGGAAAAAAAGCAGTTTGCGTAGGAAAACAATTTCAAGAGCAAGGTAATGCTTTGATCATAGTTGTTATGTTTCGGGTCTGGTGGGATAAGCAGAACGATGATAGTCCACTAACGTGGAGCACCGTAGGGATGAATTCTGCACCAGTATTGGAAGAAATAATTTGGTGGATATCGAAGACAATGGCAAGAGCATATGAGTATGAATTCCTAACCATTATACACTATGTCTATGACATGAAGAACATATGCACATGAGGAAAATAAATGTACAGACTGTGATTTAGAGACACAAGAATTATTTTAACCCATATGACCAGCATTTGGCTCTGTATATTAGTTCCAAAATATCATAAACACAATAGTCTTTACAGATTCAAGACCAACCAACCTTTATCCCTCTACGGGGAGTACATTTATAGTTCTTTTGGCCCTTGATATTGACCACATGGTCAAAATTAGTCACAAACAAACATCTAACAAACTCTAACATGGCACATTTGCCATTATTTATGGATGGCAAGATGATGTGGAGTGTTGAAAAATAGGCTTTAAATCCCCTCTTGCTTATCTCAGCTGGTGACATATCTTTGAAATATGAGAGATTTTATTTTGACTAACTATGTCCTCATCAAAACCCATGTCTTCATTTTCTCTTATTCACCTCCAGCTCTCCAGGATCTGATTTTGAGATTGATGAATCGGACAGTAAACTTTAAATTTCTAGAAAAATACACTCTCAATATTCCTTCAATTCTCCCAATATGTGATACCTATGTAAAAACTGAAGGATTTTTTTTAATATTGTCCTGTGATGAACAAAAACCTCTCATTTTTGTAAAATGCATTCCCAGTTGGTAGAAACAACCCTTTGAATTTGATGACTAAAACAGTCAATTGAAAACCTGAAAATTGCCCTGTAAAGATCACTTTGATTCTCTCAATCCATGGCACCTGTGTGAAAACTGAGAGAGTTTATTGTATATAGGTATGTTATGAAGGAAAATCTCTCTTAGTTTCTCAAAATTCACCTTGTTTTAGTAGAAACAACTCTCATAATTTACTGGCTCAAAACAGTCATTTTCAGAAAACTTGTTCGGTTGCTCAAAGAGAGTTTTCATGCCGCTTGTTGAATTTATGATATTGATAGTCTCATATTTATAATAAGAATTTTCAACCTTAAACTAATAGCACTTTCCCTGGTGGGAAATTTTCTAACCATCAATCTATTTGGCTAAATATCACACGTGTATCAATCTGCTTGTGGCATAGAAATTATGTTCATATCTTTAGACACTAACTTCTCTTCACATTCACCCAGCGGAATATTTATGAATCGTTGATTTGTTTGATTAAAGTAAAGTATAAGATTCGATCCAGGTTGCGTGCAGATCAGTAGGAGTAGATAGAGAATAAACCAGAGATCATGAGAGCAAGAAGATTGAGTCAGAAATACATATCTTAAGAACAGTCTACAAGTTGCAGGCTATAAGGCACTACCTATATTTCTCATGCCAGATGAAGAGAACCTTAGTATTTTTTCCCAGATGGGTTTCCACGTTATTTCCTATGTTATATTGATGAATTTTGTTGAAATGTGAATGTTTTCTTATCTTACATTATTATAGTTACAGTTGTTTTTGAATGTATGATGCAGTATGAATGAATGACTATTTAAAGTATTGCAGGATTATTGTGTATGAGTTCATGGTTAAGACTGCTAAGTTAAAATATAAGTCATGCATTGTCTGTCAAGTATAAGGAATCGACTGTGTCACATAGCTACACTAGTCATTAAACTTTAAATACAGGATCATGTTGCATGAGTGACCTATGGAACTGGTTGTGCCACTGTCACAGAGTAAAAGAGTCCATGCCATCGTCTTTGTCGAGTGCCTTGGCTACGCACCAAGGGACTATAATCCCTATCCAACTACAAAAACATGGTTTTGGTAGTTACCCATTAAGATATCTTGGGTGAGACTGCACCTTCCTCATGGGAGTTGCCAATTGAGCTTGATCTCTCGGACCGATGTCTTTTGTTGTCTTGTTAGTATTGTGTTGTTGTTGAACCGCAGGTCCAGACAAGGAAGAGAAAGAGACCAAAAAATGGTTTCATTGTCAAGACATTAACCATTTCAGTCAAGGGAAATGTTATGGTATCTGACAAATAATGAGATAGAGGACTGGTTAGAGTCTAAGATGCTAGAATTCATGCAAGAAGAGAGCACAGGATCTTAGTTGAGTGAAGAAAACTACGTGGGTGAAATTATACATATATTCAGATATTCATGATATCTTCTTTGCAAAGTTTCCCATTGTACTACATGAGTGGCTATCAATATTGGAAAGAGGGCAGAAAAACCTCCAGAGAAGAGAAGCAGTTGAGTGGAGTGATTATTTGGTTTGCGAAGTAACCAGTGTAAGTAGCACCATCTCTAGAGCTGTTGATTTTTGGGTTAAAAGTATTTTTCTAGGATATATTACTGAGTTTGCAGTAGAGGCTATAACCTCATATAGTGAGGATGAAATAAAAATTTTCCAAGGACCCTGAAGAAGATATTTGTTATCTATCAGTACATGGATCAAGATGCTCGTTTATGAGAAGGGTATCTTGTAGTTGAGTAGTTGAGTCGCATACCACGGAGGAATTCTATGTCACAGATGACCTATCAAGAAAATGGGAAATGGTGAGTTGAGATGTTCCCAAGAAGTATAGAACTTGAACTAGAGGCTGGATTCCTAAGGAGCGGAAGGAGACTCAGATCATGAAAGAGAACAAATGTAGAGGAAGGTTGATTTTCCCCTAGCCTATTCAAGGAGAGTGAGCATGAACTTCAGTCGTAGGTTGATGAAGATGACGACTATATCCTAATTTTAGAAGGAGTAGAAGGATCTGAAGAAACTTTTGAGTCAGCATGGTCAGGACACAACTACATCACACTAGGAGTATCACCAGAGGTAAGATATAGAGCCTCATCTCCTAAAAGAGTTGTTAATACTGATAGTGTTAACACTGTGACTAGCTCTCAAGAGAAAACACCTTTGTTAGATCAATCATCAGATAACCCTAACTCTAACGCAATGGCCAGGCATGATATTTGGTTACCCACATTTAATGGCAATGGAGAAAAAGATCCAGAAAAGCATTGGTTCATATGTGAAGCTATTTGGATGGTTTGCTTAGTTCAAAATGCAGACTTAAAGAAAGCATAGATGATCACAACTCTGAGGGGTCATGCGCTGGACTAGTTTATGAAGTTCTGCATAGTACCACTAGGAGTACCACAAAACCCCCTTGAATAAATACAAGCCGCAATGATCTATGATTTCAGTAAACCTAAATATGAGTCAGAGTGTATCACCGAGATCAAGGAAATCAAACAAGAATTGGTCGAGTTAGTATGNACCCTTGAATAAATACAAGCCGCAATGATCTATGATTTCAGTAAACCTAAATATGAGTCAGAGTGTATCACCGAGATCAAGGAAATCAAACAAGAATTGGTCGAGTTAGTATGGGACTTTGAACAATGGTTTAATACTTTGATGGACAAAGTAAGTTTCCAGATGTCAGATGTACAACATAAATAATGGTTTATTGTTGCACTATTGACATGCATCCAAGGCCCATTAATGCAACAAAAGATCGAGTCATAGACAGAAGCTCTATTGTTAGCAATGAAGATGGAAGCCTCACCAATTGGTGATGGTGCCATAGGAATGGTGTAGATTCAGTCGCAGTTGGATAATCTAACAATACAGCTTAAGGACATCAAGAAGGGTAAGGAATCCCATGAAAACTAATGGTGCAAAAAATGCATAATGGATAGACAAACCAAGGATAACTGTCTGAACTTCGTGAATTATGTCTCATCCGGTAAGCCAAACCCATTAAGTTCCCATGGACTACCTTGGTGTCACATATGCCATACTAGAGGACACCACGACGAAGACTGTCTATACTTTCAAAATATTGTATGCACTACGGAGAACTTGTTCTGTAAATTTTGTAAGTTAGTAGGGCATGAAGAGAAGGATTGCAAAGCATATCAAATATTGAAGGAAAATACGGTCAATAATTACTTAATGAAGAGCGAGGGGCAGACTCAGGCTAAACTAGCACAAGCATCATATGAGCCTACATAATTCCCACCCAATCAGTATCAGAACCAATATCATCCTCAGTATGTGCCATAGAAACCATATGCATAGAGAAATCACTATCAGTTGCAATATCAACAGAATTAGTACCCCCCGTAGCAACCACACCCTCAAGGAAGGTGTGGTGGAAACTTTAGAGGAAGAGGAGGAGGAGGAGGATTTGGTAGAGGTAGAGGATAGGTTACATGCTATAACTGTGTAAAACCAGGACACTATGCTAGAGATTTTTTGGAAGCTGCGAAGACATGTTCATACTGTAAGGGACAGGACCATAATGTGGACCAATGTCCTCAGTTGATTGCAAAGTGGCACACTAGGACCATCACAAGTCCTAACCCCACGTAGAACCTGAACCCAAACCCGAATCCTAACTTGAACATTCATATGATTGCTGCTAAGACAAGAGATCCAAACGTTGTTTTTCGTAACACGAGGATGTTCTACAACCAGAGAAAATATGGATACACCACAAGAAAAACTACAGCCACAGGTACAACCCATGGCACAAAAGAAGGTGTCATTCGACGTCCAGAGATAGAAGCAAGTATTCATGGATGTGAGACGTGATTTTGTGGATCTAGAAGAACTGTCGACATGAGAAGAAGTTAGGGATATGCCTAAACGATTTCAACAGATATTTCAGAAGAAGACTCCACAAAATATTAGTAAAATCAAGTTTTTCTATCAAGTTGCTTAGCGTTAATGCAAGACAAATATGATATCGTAGAACTACAAGCACTGATAAAAGAAACACTAGCAGAGATGCATCCCGAAAATAAATATAACCAGGTCAGCAAGAAATTCAAAAATGGACGTGAGTTAAGAATGACTGTGTGAATAGGGGATTATGACATGGATTTTATCATTTTAGACTTGGGCTCTGATGTCAATATTTTGATGCAAAAACTTGGGAAAGTAAGGGCAAGCCACTCCTAGAATGGTCTCTTGTCCAATTGTGACTTGCAAATCAGGTGAAGGTTCTACCAATTGGTATATTGATTCAAGTTTCTATCAACATTGAAGGGTTGCGCACGTTTGTGGACTTTGAAGCCATTAACATTGTTGATGACATGAACCCATATCCTGCGTTGATGGGGATAGATTGGGTCATAGACAATCAGACCATTATCAATTTCAAAAAAATGATCCTCTCATTCGAGGATAATGATATGAGAGTAATGTCACCCATTGATCCATTGGAGGGATAGATATACGTCAAGCCTGTCTACAATGAGAGACAGGGTGACTACCTAAACCAGATCTACAATGTCAATGCCATGCAAGAAGACTATATTAATCTGACAACAAATGGCAACCTGAGTTGGAAGAGTGCTAGTTCCTGCACATCATACTTAGGAGAGGCCTTGGAAAATGTCATAACCAGCTACATGAGGTCTCTATGAGGAGGTGCATAAGAATTACAAGATCTGTGCGATGGGTGGAAAATGAGCTATGAGAACTACCCACCTATGAGGGTTTACCTAACCTTGAGACCTTTTTAAGTGAGTTTGAAGGACTTATAAAAGAGTCACAACGCTTGTCTATGTTAGACCATGTATTGAAGGCTACACCCACTAGATGGTGGGTTACACACAAGAAGTTCATAACAAAATGGCCACAATGCAGAAGGTTGATGGAAGTTAGAGTCGATGAAGAAGTCACTGTTAGATTTTTATCATTTAAGAAATATGATCTTAGGATCTTATATGATAGAATGTCATGCACAAAAAGCATTCACAAGAGACAAGAGACACAAATATTTTCCTCGGGGAAACCATAAAGGAGAAAACCCCACAATTTCCTCAGAGATAGAATGAGCACCAATGGCAGTAGTAAAACCCAAAGATATAAAAGATGATTTCCAACATTTTTTCTCTCTCTCACTTGTGTGAGCCCTTTCTATCTCACTCATGTGCCCCAATTGAGTGATTGTGTGTGTAATAAATAGAGAGGCTCACTCTCTATTTATATTCTTTCATTCACTTAATATTTGACTCTGTTATGTAGGCTCGAGTAATCCTAACTTGGTTATGTAGGCTCGAGTAACCAATAGGGTACTAATGACCCAACTTACATTAACTCACCAGCACTGACTTCTCTAGGAGATTCTAACAACCCTAATGACCCACAACTACGAGGAATTTAACCCTTGATCAATAAGGAGGGTTAACCTTAACTCAATTGTGGGGACTATTTCCTAGACTTACAATGGAGGGTTAACCTCAATGACTTTACATGACTTTATTATATTATTGAATCTCCTGATAGGAACATTGAGGTATAATGAAATACAAATGATTCTCTTGATAGGAACATCAAGGTACAATATAAGTTTTACAAGTGAATACATTGCAAATTTACAAATACATCAACACTCCCTCTTAACTAGGAAGGTATTCTCTTGACACAATTCATCAACACAAGTCTTCTTCTCTAGATCAAGTCTGGATCGTCATCAACGTTGGATAATCACTGGGTCATCATCAAAACTAGATCATCACTAGATCATCATCAAACCTGGATCATCATTGGATCATCATCAAAACTGGATCATCACTAGATCATGATCAAAGCTAGATCATCACTGGATCGTCATCAAAGCTAGATCCTCTCCAGATAATCATCAAAGCTAGATCAACACTGGATCATCATCAAAGCTGGATCATCACTAGATCATCATCATCATTGCTTCTGCTATCTCAATCAACTGGTGCTATCTCTCAATTCTTCTTGTCGTAGGAAGTTCTACAAAGCTAGCCCTTTTTCAAGCTAGTTGTAGGCCTAGCCTCCAGGTAGGTCTTTATCTATTAATTTGTCATAGTGGTCTAGGAACTTGAAACACAATCTCACAAAGAATTTAGAAAAATATGCATAAAATTGGCAAAATGGTGCTGCAATGGAATTAGCAGCTCTTATACCATATTAATTTGTCACAGTGGTCTAGGAACTGAAAACACAATCTCACAAAGAATTCAGACAAATATGCATAAAATTGGCAAAATGGTGCTGCAATGGAAGTAGCATCTCTATATAATCAAATGAAAGAATGATGATACAATACAATGATCATGCCATATGCATGAATGCCAATACAATTCAAATTCCCAAGGAGGTCATTACAATTGAATGAGCGAGTTTAGCCTAACTGAATGTAAGCCACAGTAAACACTTAAGTTAACCACTGATCAAAACCCTAATTGACTCAACTGAGCCGTAATTGAAGTCGAACTGCAATAAATGAATGAGTCTAACTGAAAGTAGCTCAGACACATGTCACTGCAAGCCAACCAACAAGTGGTAGAAAATCAATGACTCCAATGAACCCCAATGAGGTTATCTAAATTGTAACTGACCATCAGAAGTGGTTGGAAAAGCCCCTGTTGACTCCAGTTCATTAAATAATAAATTTAATGAAAGGAGGTTCCTTCAATGCTCTGTTTAACTGATTGTAACCATCAGTTAGAAATAAAGTGCATTTATGACACTCATATCACCCCTGGAGTGCTCCAGTTAGCCTCCCCGGATGAAGGAGAAGGCTTAGTTAGCCTCCTTGACTGAAGGTAGATGTGGGTTTTCTCATGCTGATGTCATACAGTGCTCCTCTAATGTCAATTAAGTCAATAAAACTTAGGATAGTGGTTTTAACTAGGCCAAATTAACCAAGATGAGTGTGTATGGTGGTAAATGTCTCCAACGCACCCCCTTAAGCTATACTCAGGAGGAGTAGAAAACATAAAGTTCATAAGAATGCTAGGGCTCTGGAAACAAAGGCCATAGGTAACCTTGTACAATACTGAAACTCAAATAATGCTAAAAAAAAACTAAGTGAGGAAAAGAGGGAAAACCCAGTGGGAAACCCCCCCTCAAGCTGAACACTGAAAGTAGTTGGATCACCCTGATGAACTCACCCCCAACAGTGAATAGAGGTAAGTGAAATTATTTTCTGAAAAGCTCTTGGTGAAGATGTTTGCAATCTACTCATCAGTCAGGAAGTATTCCAGAATGATGGTCCTATCATGCACTAGCTCCCTGATATAGTGCATGTGTATATCTACATGCTTGGTCCTCTGCCTGGTAACTGGCTCTGTGTATATCTCAATAGCACTTTGATTGTCACAAAATAGGATAGTGGACAAAGTACTACCAAGATCAAACTCTGAAAGAATGCCTTGCAACCAAATAGCTTGGATGCAAGCATTCACCACTCTTCAATACTCAGCCTCTGCTAAAGACAATGCTATGATGGCCTTCTTTTTTCTAGACCACAAAATGGGGCCACCACCAAACATGAAGACATATATGGAATTAGACTTCTGATCAATAAAATCACTCTCCCAATCAGAATTTGTGTATCCAACCAGCTTTAGCTCGGAGTCTACAACATAGTGTATGCCGTAGGTCCTGGTTCCCTGAATGTACTGGAGGATCCTCTTGGATGCCTTCCAATGAATATCATGGGGATGCTGCATGTATCTTGATACAACATTCATGGCATAACAGATATCATGCCGAGAATGAATCAAGTACAACAAGCTACCAATCAGTTGTCGATAAATAGTGCAGTCCATGGGAGGTGTGCTTTTTCCTTCTTCAAGGCTGATCCCTGAAAGGAAATGGAATGGAGCAACTCTACATTCAGCCATGTTAAACTTTACTAAAAATTCTGATATGTATTTGGACTGAGTTACCATTATCCCATCATAATTTCGAGCCCCAAATCGCTCATTTCAAATGCATTGTGGAGAGCAGTTTTGATGACTGAAATAGAAGCAATTGTGCTACCTGTGATCAGTAAGTCATCAACATATAAAAAAATAATAATCAAATGACCATAAAAATTCTGTATATACACATTTGGATCTGATCTACACCTTTGGAAGTTTTGTGAGAGAAGGAAGGCATCCATCTTGGAATACCACTCTCTTGGGGCCTGTTTTAACCCGTATAGTGACTTATTTAGCTTGCAAACCAAATATGGATCAGAAATGTAGCCCTTAGGCTGCTTCCTATATATCTCCTCATGAATATATCCATGTATAATGGCTGACTTAACATCCATATGATGCACTTCCCAGTGCTTAGATGATGAAATTACCAAAACTAGGCGGGTGGAATCCATTTTTGCAACTGGTGCAAAAGTCTCATGGTAGTCCACACCTTGGACCTGGGAGAAACATTTTTCCACCAGCCTTGACTTATATTTTCAGTTTCTTCCATCTACAGCAACTTTAGTCCAAAACACCCACTTCAATTGAACCAATTTCCTTCCCAGAGGAAGAGAAACTAGCTCCCAAGTAGTGTTTTTCTGAAGAGAATTCATCTCTTCATCCATGGCAACTTGCCATATCAGATCCTTCTGAGCATGGTAGTAGGACTTTGGTTCTGAACTTATCATAAAATAAAAATATTTGGAAAACAAATAATCAGGACAAGAGAGCGCAATACCTACTCTTTGGAAATCAGACTGGGTTCTCCTTGGATCATCCAGATTTCCAATGTTATCTCCTGCGGAGGAGAGTGTCTGTTGGGCCCATGTTGGGAGATGATTTTGTACTTCAGGTTTTGATTCAGTATCTGATGTTTTCTGTACACTGATATCAGAAATCAGAGGATCCAAATCAGGGTCATCACCCCAATTTCATCATCCAAATATTCAGTAGAATAGGAAGAAAATTCAGCAGTTTTCGCCTTCACTAGTTCCACCTCCTGAAGAGGCTCATCGAACTTGAAACTCCTTTCGATGATGATCTGTTTTGTTTTGATATCCAGAATCTTGAAACATTTTGATTAATTAGGATACCCAATAAATAGACATTCTATGCTTTACAGTTGCAAATCCCTCCTTTTATCAAGTGGAATTCAGGCCCATGCAGTGGACCCAAACACCCGCAAGTTTGACACTTCCAGCTTGTGTCCGAAGTATGCTTAAAAAGGGGTATTCCCTTTCATGGATGAGTGTGGCACTCTATCCTAAATATAAGCTGCAGCATTCTTGGCTTTATCCCACAAATTTTCAGCCAACTTCTTTGATTCCAACATACAGGTGGTCATCTCCTTGAGAGACTGATTCTTCCTCTCTGCTACACCGTTCTGCTGGGGAGTGTAGGGAATTAAATGCTGGAACTGAATACCAATTTGGGAGCATATGTGCAACAACTCATTACTAACATACTCCCTGCCATTATCATAACTCAATATCTTGATCTTTTGGTCAGATGCATTTTCAATCAAGGCCTTTAGTTCAGTGAATTTTTCACAGACTTCAAACTTCTTTTTGATAAAGAAGACCCATGTGTACCTAGAAAAATAATCAATGAAGGTTAGAAGGTACCTTGATCCATTCATGGATGTGATAGGAATGGGACCACTGATATCATAATGTATTAGTCCCAAGATGCATGATTCTCGGCTTTCCTTCCCCTAATCGAACTTATGCTCAGAGTGCTTTACAACAACACAGCCTTTGCAAATTCCAATGGTTTCCTTGATGACTGGGAGGCCTTCAACCATAGAATTTTTATGTAATTGCTGCAAGTATTTGAAGTTGATATGGTTGAACCTCTCATGCCACAGTCTACTAACTTCATTTCCATGAGTCAGCAATGCGATGGGCTTTGCATTCGCCACAAAATGGGAAAACTCATAGGATTTTGCATGATGGTTTGCAAGATCTTTTGCAACAAGTTTCCCGGATGCAACTTCCATGATCTCTACATCATTCAGGATGAAGGATACTCTCTTGGGAACTCCTGTATGTGTCATTTTATAAACACTAAGGAGTTTTGATGCCAGAGATGGTACATACAAAACATTTGAAAAATAGCCATTCTCAAGATCAACAGTACCTTGTCCTTCGGAAATGATGGTGGACTCATCTCCCATGTGGATGGGGATGGATTTTTTGGTCTCCAAATATGATAAGGAGTCTCTTTTAGCCATCATGTGGTTCAAAGATCCAGAATCATTCAATAGTTCTTTGGACTTCGAAGTGCTTGCCATGAGGGCATGACCTCTTTCATGCTGTGGTTCCCGATCTCTCTAATCTCTCCTTTGAAATATTTCCGGAATATTGATGTGATTTCCCTCAAGGAGAGAGGTAGCTTCATCAAGTTTCTTCTTCATGTAGGCATGTTCAAAGTGGAAGCCCTTCCTACAGTATGAATACTTGACTTTTTTCTTTCCATGATGCCCTTTTCCTTTGTTCTTCTTTGAGCTAGAAGACTCTTCATGCTGCTCATTTTCAACTTTAGGCTTAGGAGCTTCAAATTTGGTTTTTGGGTTCTTCTACTGCTTTCCTTTACCCTTCTTATCTTTGGGCCCCGAGACATGGAGGGCTTGATCATGGGAGGATGTGATGATCCCCATCTAGATAAGCTTATCATGTTCACTTTTTAGAGACTCAATGAAGGCATTGAGTGAAGGAATCTTCCATCCAGGGGTTATGAGCTTCCCCACACAAAATGTAGATACAAAAACTGAATAATCAGCTCCAATTTTGGAGAGTATGGTGAGGATGATCTGATCATCCTCCTTCTCCACTTTACATTGTTTCAATAGTAAGACAATGTGCTTGAACTTTGTGAAAAATTCATTTAAGGTATCAAAATTGGAAGGATGGAGAGACATCAACTCATTCTCAAGCTGGTATACTCTCAAATCATCCTGCTTTCCATACAGGTTTTCCAATTTATCCCAAATTTCCTTTGGAGTCTTCAATCCCGAGAGATGGAAAAGAAGATCCCAGGAAACATAGAGGCACAAGAATCTGAATGCTTCATCTTTCTTGTTCAAGAATCTAGCTTTGTCTGTCACAGAAGTAGGCTCTTCTTCAGTGTCCATAGTGACTCTATAGAGTCCTCTAGAATATAGCTAGATCTCCATGTGTCCTTTCCATGAGTGGAAATTGAACAGAGTCAAGATTTCTATGGAAGAAGCCATCTGAAACTGCTGGAGCGAATGCTTTCATCTGTTAAGAACCTGTAAATCACAACAAAAGGGGCACCGTAATGTTGGACAGTCTCCACATGTTAGGCTTTCATCACACCCAGCATAGTTGATCAAGCAACTTGACCAACAATTTCCTTACTTGGGGTATTAAGTGGTATGCCTTGGATTCTGGTGCAGTGCTGGAATTTTTGAGCTTTGCTCAATTTTTCATGCAAGATCTATCAAAAACCTTGTTTTTGAGAGATCTGAGCTTCATCCCGCCATGAGCTCTGATACCATATTAATTTGTCACAGTGGTCTAGGAACTAAAAATACAATCTCATAAAGAATTCAGACAAATATGCATAAAATTAGCAAAATGGTGCTGCAATGGAAGTCGTAGCTCTGATACAATATTAATTTGTCACAGTTGTCTAGGAACTGAAAACACAGTCTCACAAAGAATTTAGACAAATACGCATAAAATTGGCAAAATGGTGATGCAATGGAAGTAGTAGCTCTGTATAATCAAATGAAAGAATGATGATACAATACAATGATCATGCCATATGCATGAATGCCAAGACAATTCAAATTCCCAAGGAGGTCATTACAATTGAATGAGTGATTCTAGCTTAACTGAATGTAAGCCACAGTAAACACTCAAGTTAACCACTGACCAAAACCCTAATTAACTCAACTGAGCCCTAACTAGAGTTGGAGTGCAATAAATGACTGATTCTAACTGAAAGTAGCTCAGACACGTCATTGCAAGCCAACCAACAAGTGGTAGCACATCAATGACTCCAATGAACCCCAATGAGGTTAACTAAAGTGTAACTGACCATCAGAAGTGGTTGGAGGTGCCCCTGTTGACTCCAGTTCATTAAATAATCATTAATTAATCAATTTAATGAAAGGAGGTGCCTTCGCTGCTTTGTTTAACTAATTTTAACCATAAGTTAGCAATAAAGTACATTTATGACACTCAGATCACCCCAGAGTGCTGCAGTTAGCCTCCCGGAATGAAGGAGAAGGCTTAGTTAGCCTCCTTGACTAAAGGTAGGCATGGGTGTGCTCATGCAGATGCCATATAGTGCTCCTTTGATGTCAATTAAGTCAATAAAACTTAGGATAGTGGTTTTAACTAGGAAAAATTGACTAAGATGATTGTGTATGGTGGTAAATGTCTCCAACATTATCTTCTTCAACACTTATATCTAACCCAGTCAGAAAGGCCCACCCAACACTTACATCTGACCATGAGAGGAGCACATTCACCACCATTTCATAAAGGCATGCCCAACACTCACATCTAACCATAGGAGGAACACATCTCACAACCATGTCAAAAAGGCCCAGCACTTGTGGGAATTGAACCTAGGTGTTAGAACAATTACACTCACAACAAATGCCAATTACACACGCAAATTACTCACAAAAGGAGACTGAATATGGAGCATAACACTAATCTGTATTGAATAAGTGTACAATAGCCAACCCTATGAAGTCATAGGCTACCACAATAAATAATTACATGAGAGATTCAAATGCATAAGGATGCCATTCAAATTTGGTCAAAAGCAGGCTTACTAAATCTAAGCAAATCCCCCATAGGTGCATAAAGCACATTCCAAATCTGTCTAGGAGCTCATGAATTGGAAAAATAAATTAGGCAAGCTAATAGATGGTCAAAGGAAAACTCATACATTCTTTTCATAGGAGAAAAGAGTGGAGGATGTTGAGGACAAAAAACAAGTTAACTTCACCTAGTCAAACTTTCCCAATTGCCTTAAAACTCAGAAAAAGCAGGCAATAAAGCAGAAAAAGCAGACATGCGCTAGGGAGGCCAGGAATAAAGCAGATTTGATTCCAAGACATTTCCCAAGCGCTCCATGACTCAAATTTAGCAAGTTTTATAACTTTGGATGTGTGGAGGACAACTTGCATAAGGTGGAATATGGAAACTAGGAAAATAAGACAAAAAATGGATTAATTAATGTCTAAGGTAGCTAACTATGGGCTGATTATTCTAACACCCTCCCTTAAGCCTGACTTATGAGTAAAATATCAAAAAATTATAGGGCCTAGTGACAAGGCTTAGTCACCCTTTACATACTGCATGTCCATTTAACCAAGGAAAGAGGCAAAAACCTAGTGGGAAAATCCTCCCTTAAACATGGACAGTAAAACAAAATTTGGAAATCTTGTCATCACTCATGCTTCACATCATGATCAGCAATCCCCAGTAGTGATTTGAGATTGCTGAATGTATTCTCACAAAAAACTTTGGTGAAGATATCTGCTACTTGTTCTGAAGATGAACAGAAGAGTAGGTGAATGGTGCCATCATGCACAAGTTGTCTGATGTAGTGCAGATGGATCTCAATGTGTTTGGTTCTCTACTTCTGAATTGGATCATTGCAGATTCGAATGGTACTCTGATTATCACAGTAGATAGTAGTTGAGTATTCTGATTCAAAGCCACACTCTCCAAGTAACCCCTGCAACCATAAAAATTGAGTTGTTGCATTTACAACTCCTATGTACTCTGCTTTTGTAGATGAGAGTGCAATGGCACTCTGTTTCTTGCTTGACCAGCTGATTGGCCCTTCTACAAGCATGAAAAAATATCCTGATGTTGACTTTCGATCTGTGTTGTCATCTGCCCAATCTCTGTCAGTAAACCCAATCAAATCAAGATCAGATTTAGTTTTATAGAAGATCCCATGTGTCCTTGTTCCCTGAACAAAGTTAAGGATCCTTTTGGCTGCTCTCCAATGGATCTCATGAGGCTGATCCATGTATCTTGAAGCCACACTTACTTCATAATAAATATCAGGTCTAGTATGTGTAAGATACAACAAACATCCAATCAATTGCCTATACAGTGTATTGTTTACCATAGGTGAAGAATCAGCTTCTTCAAGCTTCACTCTTGAAAGGAAAGGAGTCTTGCTTGGATTGCAATCCTTCATCTTGAATTTGTTCAGAAAATCCAAGGAATACTTGGACTGATGTACTTTGATTCCTTCTTTGGTTTGAGCAATCTCAAGCCCCAACAATTGGCTCGATAAGCCCAAATCTGTCATTGAGAAGGCATGGTTCATTGCATCCTTCAAGGAGGCAATCTCATCCTTTGCGCTTCCTGTAATGAGAAGGTAATCAACATATAAAACAATCATCATTAATGAACCATGAATCACCTTCAAATAGACATTTGGATATGATTTGCAAAGAAAAAAATTCAGTGATAGCAGAAAGCTATCAATCTTGGCATACCAAGCCCTGGGGGCTTGCTTAAGCCCATACAATGACTTCTTTAGCCTGCACACAAGAGATGGGTTAGTAGAAAATCCTTGAGGCTGCTGCATGTATATCTCTTCAGTGATATCTTCATTCAGGAAAGCACACTTCACATCCATGTGATGTACTTCCCATTGCTTTGAAGTTGCAATGGCTAAGGCTAGCCTGATGGAGTCCATCTTTGCCACTGGT
>LPNX010501235.1:24145-42362 GCA_001517045.1 Pseudotsuga menziesii
TATGACATGAACCTATGAGTAGCCCTTAGCTACCAATATGGCCTTGTACTTCAGAGGTGAACCATCAGCAGCAAATTTGGTTTTGTACACCCACTTACACTGAACTAGCTTCCTCCCTAGGGGAAGATCAACCAGCTCCCAAGTGTTGCTCTTCTAGAGTGAGCTGAACTCTTCCTTCATGGCTGATTTCGATGTTGGATCATTTGCTGCATCTTCATATGTTTTTGGATCTGATTCAATCATCAGATATCATTTCTCTGCAAACATAGGATCTTTCATGCACAGAGCACTCTCAAACTGAGAACTAGTCCTCCTAGGATCATTAGGATTTCCAGCTAGTTCTCCAGCTGCATGAATGGTCTTGGCTGCCCATTTTGGTCTTGTAGGAATGTTAGGATCTGCAATCAAATCATCATTATCAGACATATCAGAATCATCATTTTCAACTATCTCTTCACTTACATTCAGAGGTTCTTGTGGTGAAGAGGATTCTCCAACTTCCACTACTGCTAGGGGCTCTTCTTGAAACTGAACACACCTTTCAATGAAGGATTTGTTTGTGCTCAAATTGATCAGCTTGTACCTTTTTTAATATTCAGATTACCCAACAAATAGACACTCTTGGCTTTGGGGCTGCAAAGCCTTCCTCTTTTCTGTTGGAATTCTAGCCCAAGCCCTTGAGCCAAAAATCCTAAAATGGGTCACATCTGGCTTGTGCCCACTCCATGCTTCAAAAGGAGTCATAAATTCAAGATGTTTATGATGCACCCTATTCTGGATATAGGCTGCACATTTTATAGCTTCGGCTCAGTACTTTGGTGGCAAAGTCTTAGCCTCCATCATGCAGGTTTCCATCTCTTTCAGTGATATGTTCTTCCTCTCAGCAACACCATTCTGCTGTGGTGTGTAAGGTATAGAATGTTGCATCTGAATATCTACATCTACACAAAATTTAATAAACTCAAACTTGGCATAATCACCACCATTTTCAGATCTAAGGACCTTGAGTTTCCTCCCATACTAGTTTTCAACCAAAGCCTTAAAGACTTTGAAGAGGCCAAAAACTCCAGACTTGTGTTTCAGGAAGTGAACCTAGCAATACCTGGAAAAGTCATCTATGAATGTCAATGCATATTTGTCCTAACTCATTGAAATATGAGGAAATGGGCCAAAAACATCACTGTGGATCAACTCAAGAGGTGCAGAGGTTCTCTCATGACTAGCTTTCTCAAATTTATGCTCTGGGTGTTTTCCTAGGATGCAACCTTGACAGACTCCTTTGGAAAACTTAATCTTTGGTAACCCTATGACCATTTATTTTTCACTAAGATCAGAAAGATACTTGTAATTTAGGTGTCCAAATCTTTCATGCCAAAGCTTGCTTGCCTCATTAGCATGAATCAGAAGAGCAGAGGGGTTTGAGTAGGGTAGGAAGTGTGAGAACATGTATACCTTCGAAGTGTGATTTGCAACTCCTTTTGCAATGACTTTACTACTTGAGATCTTTGTGATCTCAGCTTCATCAGGGAAGAATATGACCTTCTTTGGAGATCCTGTGTGGGTCATCTGATACACTGATAAGAGGTTAGAGGCAAGACCTAGAACATACAACACATTATTGAACTTACCATGGTCAAGATCAATCCTCCCTTTTCCCAAACTTTCAGTGAGAGAGTCATCTCCCAGTACTATTGGTGGACCTTTCGACATGTCAAGTGAGGTGAATGCCTCCTTGGTCGAAACCATATGTCTTGAAGCTCCAGAATCAATGATGAAACTAGGTGAGCTTGATGTGCTAACAACCAATGCATGAACTGTCTCTCTGTCTTCTGAATTTGATCCTCCTTCCCTCTTCTTTGAGCTCTCTGGAAGGGAGATTCCATTCTTCTCCAGGATTTGGGTCAGCACATCAATTTGCTTCTTCGTGCAGGAGCTTTCAGAATGATTGCCCTTACTGCAGTATGCCCACTTGATCATTTCTCCTTTGTTCTTCTTCTTCTGGGGGTTCTTCTTGGAACCTTGAGGCTCCTCTGGAGACTTGTTCTTGTCTCTCTTTTGCTCAGGTGGATTTTTAGCTTTCTTCTTTCTTTTTGAATCCACCCTCGAATCTCCAGCAACCAGAGCTTGGTCTTTGGATGGTTTGATGGTGCCCATCATCACCAATGTATCTTGTTCTTGTGTGAGAGATTCCATGAAATCTGCAAGGCTAGGCATTTTCTAGGCTCGAGCTGTCAACTTTGTGGCATAGAAAGTTGAAACAAACACTGAATAGTTAGGGCCAAGCTCCGAGAGTATGGCCAATACCAGCTGATCATCCTTCTTTTCGATCCCACATTGTTTTAGCTGCAAAACAAGTTCTTTGAACTTGGAAAAATAGAGTTGCAGGGATTCAAAGCTATTGGGAGTCAGGAAGATCAATTCATTTTCAATTTGATGTCCCCTCATATCATCTGTCTTTCCAAAAATATCATAAATCTTCTCCCATACTTCATTCGGTGATGTCAATCCATCAATATGGAAAAGGAGGTCTCTGGATATACTCAAACACAGGAGACCATAGGCCTCATCCCTCCTATTGTGCCATTTAATCTTCTCTGTAGCTGCATTGGGATCTTCTTCTGTTGCCATAGTCACTCTGTAGAGTCCTTTCACTCTCAACAGTATCTCCATCTCTGCTTTCCATTCAAATAAGTTAAATGGAGTCAAGATGATCTTCTAAGATTGATCCATAGCTCAGAAATTGTCCCGTCAGTCAGGAAAATGCTCCCAGTCAATGATGTCAAACCTGCAAAACAAATTGGAAGGAGAGAAATCAATATACAAAGGCTTTGATACCATGTGGGAATTGAACCCATGTGTTAGAACAATTACACTCACAACAATTTCCAATTACACATGCAAATTACTCACAAAAGGAGATTGAATATGGAGTAGAACACTAATCTGTATTGAATAAGTGTACAATAGCGAACCTTGTGAAGTCATAGGGTGCCACAATAAATAATTACATGAGATATTCAAATGCATAAGGATGCCATTCGAATTTGGTCAAAAGTAGGCTTACTAAATCTAAACAAATCCCCCATAGGTGCATAAAGCACATTCCAAATCTGTCTAGGAGCTCACGAATTGGAAAAATCAATTAGGAAAGCTAATATATGGTGGAAGGACAACTCATACATTATTTTCATAGGATAAAAGAGTGGAGGATGTTGAGGACAAAAAAAAAATTAACTTCACCTAGTCAAACATTCCCAATTGCCTTAAAACTCAAAAAAAGCAGGCAATAAAGCAGAAAAAGAAAACATGTGCTAGGGAGGCCAAGAATAAAGCAGATTTGATTCCAAGAGGTTTCCCAAGCTATCCATGAATCAAATTTAGCAATTTTGACCACTTTGGATGTGTGGAGGACAACTTGCATAAGGTGGAATATGGAAACTAGGCAAATAAGACAAAAATTGTATTAATTAATGTCTAAGGTAGCTAACTATGGGTTGATTATTATAACAGCACTAACATCTAATCATGGGAGGAACACATCCTGTAGCCATATCAGAAAGTCCCAACACTTATATCCAACCATGGGAGGAACACATCCCATAACCATGTTGGAAAGGCTCAGCACTTATATCTAACCATGGGAGGAACACATCCTGCAATGATGTCAGAATGGCCCAACACTTATATCCGATCATGGGAGGAACAGATCCCGCAACCATATCGGAAAGGCTCAGCACTTATATCCTACCATGGGAGGAACACATCCTATAACCATGTTGGAAAGGCTTAGCACTTATATCTGACCATGGGAGGAACACATCCCTCAACCATGTCAGAAGGGCTCTGCACTTACATATGATCATGTGGGAACACATCCCACAACCATGTCAGAAGGGCTCTGCACTTACATCTGATCATGTGGGAACACATCCCACAACCATGTCAGAAGGGCTCTGCACTTAGATATGATCATGTGGGAACACATCCCACAATCATATCAGAATGGCTTTGCACTTAGATATGATCATGTGGGAACACATCCCGCAATCATATCAAAATGGCTCTACACTTACATCTGATCATGCGGGAACACATCCCGCAATCATATCAGAATGGCTCTGAACTTACATCTGATCATGTGGGAATACATCCCGTAATCATATTAGAATGGCTCTACACTTACATCTGATCATGTGGGAACACACCCCACAATCATATTAGAATGGATCTGTACTTACATCTGATCATGTGGGAACACATCCCGCAATCATATCAGAATGGCTCTGCACTTACATGTGATCATGGAAGGAACCAATCCTATCACCATGCCAGAAGGGCTCACGGACTCATCACTTCCTCTTGGAAGGAACCTCGATCTGGAGAACACCAAGATTCTCCCTAAAGTACTCAAACTTCACTCTAGCCATTTCTAGTATAGAATCACATCAAGGCTAATTACATCCAAGGATAACCTGTGAGCTTCGCTAGGACCAATTACATCCAAGGACAACCTACAAGACCATTTACATCTAAGAAACCTACGAGCTTCATGAGGAATTTATGCTCAGACAACCTATCTCATTGGCTATGCTAGAACTCCCTCTTTCGAGAGATCTCGATCTGTATCACATACTGGAGCTTCACTACTCCTCTCTCAAATTTTCTCAGTGCCATATAGGACTCCTTCCTGCTAAACCAAGAGATCACACCTAATCTCATACTAAAGCAGCACCTTGAAGTGTTGTTCCTATCAATGTCACTTCCTTCCCAATACGAATCCACATAACCCTCCAGGTTAATCTTATAATTCGCTTCATACTTGAGCCCATAGTCAACTGTACCCTTCAGTTACCTCAATGCATGCTTTGAAACAATCAGGTGAACATGTCTCAATGTGTTCACAACAAAGAAAATATATGGTCTCGTATTCATCAGGTACATCAAGGAACAAATCATTTGACGATACATTGTGGCATCAACCAAATCTGATGAAGAAACACTCAATAGCTTCAGGTTCAATGTCATAGGTGTGGTAATGGTCTTGCATCCCATCATCCTAAACCTCTTTAGGATCTCTACTGCATACTTCCCTTGTCCCAGGGATATTCCATCTACATTTTGCCACACCTCCATGCCTAGAAAGTAGTGCATCATCCCCAAGTCCTCCATCTCGAACTTGGCAGCAAGTCTCCTTCTTGCAACTTTAATGAGTTCCTCTTTTCTATCAAGAACAAGTACCATCGACATATAGCAGGAGCATCACTGGTCTTTCTCCTTCAACCTTGAAGCAATTATTGGAATCCACTTTACTCTCAGTAAATCCTAGAGCCATCAGTAAGTTGTCCATCATGTCGTACCATGTCGAACCTCAGGATCTTCTGCAGTCACTCCCTTTGAAGCGGAGCATTATTCTCTCTCTGCCTTTCGTACTCTATGTATCCTATACTAGAGCGACAAGTAGCTTCCTCTGCTACTATTATTCTATGTATTCATCTAGGGTCACTAGATACCAAGATCCTCTATCTTGAAAACGTTCTTCTCACACCCATCTGTGAGATTGTCATCCTCTATAGGCTTTCATGTTCAACCTTGTAGCAAAGGTTAAGATCTTCATCACTCTAGGTGATATTCAAGCTCCTCATGTATGTGTTATCCCATGGGTGTATTTTGAGCTCATACAAGGCCTTCACTAATTTGCACACATGAGTCTTCATGTCATGTGCCTCAACTCTCACTGGATGCAAATGTCTCTTCGTAGTTTATTCCTTCTTTCTATGAGAATCCTCGTGCTATGAATCATGCCTTGTATCCCACAATGTTTCCATCTACTGCATGTTGGATCTTGTAGATCCATATGGAAGATAGTACGGACTTCCCTTTAGGTCTCGATGCCGCATCTTAGACATCATTCTTCTTGAACTAGTACTCTCCTTCCCTTTCTTCTTGGATTCTTCTTCATAGTTGGAAGGTTCTTCATAAATGATGTAGCTCAACAGTGTTACATAACTGCAATGTGTCTGAGGCCTCTTGAATTCTTGTCATACTATTCTTTATTTTGGATTATTTCTTAAACTGTCATCACTTGTTCTTCAGAACAAGTCTCATCCTTCTTTTCTTGTAGGTGATTGTACACGATATTTCCTACAAGTCAAATGCATTAGTTGTATGGTTAGAAACATTTCATAAAGCATATTCATAATGGAAAATTCGGATGCATAAAGATATAATCATGCAACTATTTTAGCCAATACAACATTCATCCATATCTCACAGAAACGTTTCTAGATTCCTTCTATCTCTACCAAGACATCATTGAGATTGTGCACTAATCCAATATGTCAGTAAAGAGGTTTCATTCTAGATAAGTAGTAATGGAGATTTGTATAGAACCATGAGCTACTTACCCATCACATGCATATTAGTAGTATACTGTCATTAATGCAAACATTCTATCATGCATAATACATCAACTAAATATAAACAAATGCATAACAAAATAATATCATGAAATGACAAGTGAATACTTATCTTTATTCGTTTCATGAGTAGACTCATTCTTGAGCATTCAGCTTCATCATCTTCTTCATTTATGACAACATCATTTCTTATCCAAGTGCTAGGATGGATAAGAGGTTCTTTAGGAATTGAGTTCTTCATATACCTCATTGCTTGAGGAATCTTCTTTGAATCATGAGCACATGATGTTCAGTTGTGTCATGTCCCCTCAAATTGACCATTAAAAAAAGTTGACCATGCTAAGTTCCTAGGGGCTCAAAATTGATATTATTTTTTCCTCATAGGATAAATTTTGCTAATAATTGTTTTAAGGCGTGTATTTAATTTTATCTCAG
Organism: Pseudotsuga menziesii; assembly: GCA_001517045.1. Lineage (NCBI taxonomy): Eukaryota > Viridiplantae > Streptophyta > Pinopsida > Pinales > Pinaceae > Pseudotsuga > Pseudotsuga menziesii. Next base: position 30,997 of record LPNX010501235.1, read on the forward strand.
CAATTTTATTTATTATGCACAATAATGATGTGGAATTAAGGCTGCCATGCTAGGAGGGTACAATGGGGAAAACTAGTCAACTTGCCTTGGTAAAAGTAAGAAAGTCCATGGCAAAAGCAAATAGGAGAATAAATGGAAGTTTCCTAAAAGCAGTAAAAAGTAGACAGAGGGAAAAGCAAGAAATTTTTTTAAGGAAAGAAAATGTTTCCTTATGACCCAGGAAAAGCAAAAAGCTGTCATAACTCAAAAGAGGCATATTTTGACTAAGGGAGGGTGTAGTTTCTAATTGTGAAGGATGAGTTGGACTTGGAAACAATTCCACATGGTCCTACTTTCCTAATTGCCTAAAGGGGGCACTTTTGTGGCTAGGGTTAGGTCACCCATGGGGTTGACTTGCTCTCACAGGTCACCATTGGCCTCAACTTACTAAGCAAGTCATCTAGAATTCTATAAAAGTTGAATTCGAGCCCATTGATTTAGTTTGGATAATTTGATAATGTGTTTATACTATGTGAGCATATTCTCTGAGTGTTGTGCCTCAGACCATTGGGTGATGATCCCCAAACCCCTCCTCCCTTCTCTTCCATTTCCCTTTCTATCTATTGCAGGTATATGGAGCGCTAATGCCAGACAATGAAGCTTATTATATAAGTATATTACAGCCTCCATCAAATTCAATTCAAGCTCCAGTGAAGCCCATGCTCCACTTATGCTCACAGCCCCTTGATGGTCATGATTTGAGCCTCCTGCCCCTTAATTTTGGAAGCCTCTTTGTAATGGTCAGTACATAATGTTATTTCTATTCTGAAGTGTTAATATATTCTGAAAATTACATTTATCAGGTTGATATATCTCATACCCTGAATAATATTATCTCAGTTTCATAAAAAGATCGTATTTTATAAGTATATGGGGGGATTGATTAAATATGAGTATTGTAATGAATATTTCATGCTGGGGAAGGGATTCAAATAATTATTCATGTTCAGAGAGATCATATTTATCTCTTTTATAAATCTCAGGTTTCACAGAATTGGATTTAAGATGATTTAATGGTTTTTTAAAGACCCTAGCTAGATTACTAGTTTTTAATAACTAGTTTTACTGAAATTGATGCAAAATACATTCTGTAAACTCAAAATGAGCTCTGTTAGTTCCTGTAGGTCATTAATAGGAATAAATTCCCATATAAATCTACAGAAGCATTTTTTTTTGGGTTCATACCACCCTTTTGCATCCTCCTCTACGTAGGGTTTCTCTTGACCAAAATTGCTAGAAATCCCCAAATTCACCCAAAACATCTCAAAATTTCCAGAACCTTAGAAAAATGCCCAAACACATTTTTATATATTAAATTAAGGCTGTAACAAACCTTTTAAAGTTTCCCTAAGCCTCTGGTTGAAACAGGAAGAACTACTCTCCTTAGTTGCACAATTTGGCTGCCCAGAAGCGTGGTAGTAAGTTTTTGCGGCGTGGATTCTGAAACCTAAATGGCACCAGATATAAATTTGTTAGGGGAGAGTAAATTAAATTTATAACATCTATTTTTTTTCTTCCCACTAATCACTGTTGTCCTTTGCAAAATCTCCTAGAAGAAACCCTTGTTTTTGCCAATCTGAGAAGGCTCTGTGTGAACCCCTTAAATTTCAGAATTATTTAAGAAAAATTACAGAATTAAAGTGTTTATGTCTGTACACCAGACCTAGGACATTATAGTGGTATCAGAGCTCTTTCCTTGGATCATCCTGTGGAAATAAATCTCTCATTGAATAAATTTGTAGCCATGTCATACAATGGGGATGACTATGATGAGCAATATGAAGAATACTGCAGAAGATATGAAGAAGAAGAAATCCTCTATGTTGATGGAGGCCTACCAAGAAATGAATATGATGAAAGCTATTGGACATCAGAAGGATAAGATATAAGATCTGATTCTCCAATGGTTAACAAAAACTTGACAGAGATTATTGAAGCACGTGAGAACATGTCTCACTGCTATGAGGACTATCTAGATTTGGGTAGGGATATTTGTGAAAACCTTTCTTTTAGAGATTATATTTATTCTAAGTATGGATTCTAGACCAAGCATGATTATGAGCATTCTTTCAAGAGTAGCAAGCTATCCAGAGAGGAACCAAGTTGTTCCAACTCTCTGAGAAAAGAAGAAGAAGACAGAACCAAAGGTGAAGATTCCTCAAAGCCATCGGCATGTTAGAGATTTAAGAGTTTGTTTGGTTTTTCTTCAAATAGATATTTTAAATACTATGAAATGAGTACCAATAAATATGAAGTAGCTTTAAGTTCCTTGAATAATAATAGAAACAAAGCGGAGACAGAGATCCAAGAGGTGAAGTACAAATCAACACAAGGTGGTTGCATAAGATAAGAGGTTGAAGATGAATGCAATTCAAGTTTCTTGGTGGGTGATATCCTGATCACTGCTCAAGGTTCTAGCTCATGTATGGGTGGTGAGACATATTTTGGATCAGATCCAAAAGAGGTACACAAATCAGATTTACAGTCACCTTCTGAGCCACATAATGAAGATGAAAACAAGGCCACACCGCTTGGGTGTGAGGCAGACATTTTGGTGGAAGAGCAAGCCACCATAGTATCCGTATAGGAAGATTGTAATGTTAAGAACATGGATAATAAAAGTTATGATTTTTGTAGCAGCCCTATACATCTGCAACCATCTGATCCATGTAAAGATAAAAAATCTTCCTTTGCATTTGAGGACTGCAAAAGGAAGGCCAATTGTGAGGGAGATAAATTCAGTCTTATTTTCCCTATTGGTGATCACATAATCAATGCAAAGAAGGGTGATATTGTCAATTATGATAATATGGTGAAGGAATATTTTGGATCAGATCCAAAAGAAGAGGAAATATCAGATCTAAATTCATTATTTGAATTTCCCAATGAAGTGGAAGACAAGCCCCCACCAACTAGGTGTGAACTAGGAAATCTGAAGGAGAGAAATCTGGTACAAAGGGATGCAAAAGGTTATGAATTTTGGACTCTCTTTCAGCATGATGAAGTTGCATCCACATCAGAGGATAGGCTTGAACTCATTGAGAATCCCAATCCCACTATCACCATTGTGGAGATCTATGAGCCATCTAGTCTTACAGGTGGGAAAGCAGAAAGAAAGATTCATAAAGAGAAGTACAAGTCACAACAAGAAAATTGTAGGAAAGAAGAAGGGGGTGATTTTCCTCAAGAGCCCCACTCATTTCCTTGGCCTTTGAAAATGGATGAAAAGAATATTCAAACGGATTTACACCTTCTCCAAGACACACATTCTTCAGTGGCATACCAGTGTTGGATAGCTGCTTCATTGGAAGATCAATCTTCTCTTGAATCCAAGGAGGAGATGCAGAAGGCATTATCTACAATACAAGGACAATTTTTAAAATTGATTTTTGATAGAGGTGATTTGATTGAGGTTTCTGATGTGTTGCATGGAGGATCCTTGAAGGATGGAGAAGAAATTTGCAAGCTCACACAAAATTTATTGACCACACAAGATTCCTTGAAGAGCACTCAATGTGCACTCCAAGAATCCAATATGGAGATAGAGAAACTTCATGAGAAGTTGAAAAGGTATTACATACCCTCCTACACACCATTCATCCATATTCACAAGGATGATTGCATTCTTGAATAGAGGGATGAATCTCATGAGATGGTGGATCATGAGATGCACTTAGATTTGCAGGTTCTTATAAAAAGCTATGAGGAAGAGAATATTAGCCAAGCACTCGTTGAGGTTGAGAGGAAGGATGAAGTGTTCTTCTCTACCATAAATATGGCTGATCACATTACTTATGGATCAGCAAATAAAATTCCTTATTCATCCATTGATTGGGTGGATAGAGGCACCTTTAAAGTCAAGAGGGTGGGAGATGAAGAATTCAATTTCTGCAGTAAATTTTTTGTTGTGACCAACATTGCCTTGGAATGTGGGCAGCCATAGGGATTTAATTTTCAGAAATTGGATACATTCCATACACATGCACATGAGGTGCATTCTGATTTTTTTGTGCTTGAGGACTGTACATAAAAGTTTGATGAGAACCAAGCACTTGGTCTTTTACATAAAAATTTGGAATTGTTTCCTGAAAAGAATCTATTCCCCATGGCAGATTCATATGAGGATGAATATGGGGCAGCCATAAGTTGGGTGGATAAATATTGCAGAGATATGATTCACAGTTCTACCCACACTTCTATTTCAGCCTCATCAAGAAAGAATGCAATTTGGGAGAAGGAATTTTCCTTGGTGGTGCAACAGGAAGAGTTAGATGCTTTCCTAGTTGTTCATGATGAGTTGTGGAATGCACCATCACCCTCACATCAGCCACATAGGAACATCTTACTGTCACTTGATGCCATTCAACCACATGTGGATTGGGTGGAAGATTACATGTCACACATGGAGTCTTCTTACAGAAAAATTTATGCTCATGAGCAATGGAAGGTAGCTGAGCAATCAAACTGGCGAGAGGAATTGAGGAGAAAAACATCTTGCATCAAGTGGTCTTGGTGGAGGAAATACACACATTTGGATGAATTCTTTTACCCTATGACCAGTGGCAAAGATTTGATCCATTGGAAGTGTTCAGATGGAACTTTTGGTTGGAGTGTCAGTACCCTCTCAGATTGGATGATGGGACACTTAATTATTTTTTCTGCTTGCATTTGTGGAGATAATTGTGATGTATCATCTTATTGTGAGCAATTTGGGCATCCTTGTTGCTTGAATGATGCCTATACTCATTGGGGTTGGACATGGGACTCACGCCTATGTATTTGTAGCAACATAATTCTGAGATTCAATGCTGATGTTCATCAAGCACATAAGGAACTTTATGTTGGGTGGGGAAGTCTGATAGATTTCCAACTTTGCATTGAGAATTTCCAGTTTTTAGTGCTGTGGTATGATTTGCACAGCATGAATGTCATTTCCTGTGATGATAAATTTGTATGGTGGATTCTAATGTTGGGATACTTACAGTTGAGGAAATGGGATGCAAGAATAAATTCGCCTGATAAGTTGTGTGGGAAGGAATTCTCACTGAAGGGGGTGCAATGCAAGCAATGGGACCCTAACATTGCTTGTTTTGGAGAAAATTTACAGGATGGATTGACAGAGAAAGTGAACCTTTTTGCAAAATGGATTCATGCTCCATTTATCCTACATGATGAACAAATTTGCAGCACTTTGGAGCGCTTCTGCTTGAGGACAAGCAGATTTGGGAGGGGAGGACTGTCATGTCCCCTCAAATTGACCATTAAAAAAAAGTTGACCATGCTAAGTTCCTAGGGGCTCAAAATTGATATTAATTATTCCTCATAGGATAAATTTTGCTAATAATTGTTTTAAGGCATGTATTTAATTTTATCTCAGCAATTTTATTTATTATGCACAATAATGATGTGGAATTAAGGATGCCATGTCAGGAGGGCACAATGGGGAAAACTAGTCAACTTTCCTTCTTAAAAATAAGAAAGTCCATGACAAAAAAAAATAGGAGAATAAATGGAAGTTTCCTAAAATCAGTAAAAAGTAGACAGAGGGAAAAGCAGGAAAGTTTTTGAAGGAAAGAAAAATTTTCCTTATGATCCAGGAAAAGCAAAAAGCTGTCATAACACAAAAGAGGCATCTTTTGACTAAGGGAAGGTGTAGTTTCTAATTGTGAAGGATGATTTGGACTTGGAAACAATTCCGCATGGTCCTACTTTCCTAATTGCCTAAAGGGGGTCCTTTTGTGGCTAGGGTTAGGTCACCCATGGGGTTGACTTGCTCTCACAGGTCACCATTGGCCTCAACTTACTAAGCAGGTCATCCAGAATTCTATAAAAGGTGAATTCGAGCCCATTGATTCAGTTTGGATAGTTTGATATTTTTTTTATGCTATGTGAGAATATTCTCTGAGTGTTGTGTTTCAGACCATTGGGTGATGATCCCCAAACAACTCCTCCCTTCTCTTCCATTTCCCTTTGTATCTATTGCAGGTCTATGGCGCACTAATTCCAGACAATGAAGCTTCTTACAGAATCATATTACAGCCTCCATCAAATTTAGGTCGAGCTCCAGTGAAGCCCATGCTCCACTTATGCTCACAACCCCTTACTGGTCATGATTCGGGCCTCCTGCCCCTTAATTTTGGAAGCCTCTTTGTAATGGTCAGTCAATAATTTTATTTCTGTTCTATAGTGTTAATATATTATGAAAATTACATTTATCAATTCAATATATATCCGACCCTGAAGAATATTATCTCAGTTTCATAAAAAGATCATATTTTATCAGTATATGGGGGGATTGAGTAAATATGAGTATTGTAATGAATATTTCATTATAGGGAAGGGATTGAAATAAGTATTCATGTTTAGAGAGCTCATATTTATCTCTGTTATAAATCTCTGGTTTCACAGAATTGTATTTAAGATGATTTAATGGTTTTTTAAAGACCCTAGCTAGATTACTAGTTTTTAATAACTAGTTTTACTGAAATTGATGCAAAATAGGTTCTGTAAACTAAAAATGAGATTTGTCAGTTCCTGTAGGTTAGTAATAGGCCTAAATTCCCATATCAATCTCCAGAACCATTTTTGGTTTGGGTCGTACCACCCTTTTGCATCCTCCTCTGCGCAGGGTTTCTCTTGACCAAAATTGCTAGAAACCCCCAAATTCACCCAAAACATCTCAAAATTTCCAGAACCTAAGAAAACTATCCAAATAAATTTTTATATATTAAATTAATAATGTAACAAACCTCTGCAAGTTTCCCTAAGCCTCTGGTTGAAACAGGCAAAACTACTCTCCTTAGTTGCATGGTTTGGCCACCCAAAGCATGGTAGTAGGTTTCCGCAGCGTGGATTCTGAAACCTAAATGGAACCAGATATAAATGTGTTAGGGGAGAGGAAATTAAATGTCTGACATCTCTTGGTTTTCTTCCCACTGATCACTCTTGTCCTCTGCAAAATATCCTAGAAGAAACCCTTTTTTTTGCCAATCCGAGAAGGCTCTGTGTGAACCCCTTAAATTTCAGAATTATTTAAGAAAAATTACAAAATTAAAGTGTTTAGGTCTGTACACCAGACCTAGGACATTACAAGTTGCTACCATATTATCTTCTCTTATTATGGGTAGAGCTTCATCTTGTGTGTGTTCTTCCTAGAGTCTGCTAAAACTAATCACTTCCTTCTGGCACATATTCCTCGAATGAATGAATCCCATGATCCTGGGAGTCCATTCAAGGTGGTTATCACAATTTCTGCATTCTTTACTTCTTCATCCACTACTTCAAGGTGTTCTTTGATTTGAGAGACCCTTTCAAAGTATGACTGTATGGTCTCTCCATTTTGGATCTTCACATTCTTCAACTGGTTTCTTAAAGTCATCTTCTGATTTATGTTCTTCCCTTCAAATAGCTTGGTCAAGGTGATCCTTTATTAAATAAGCAATGATCTTCTTGGCCTTGACCAAGTTCTTCTTGTGTAATTCTTTTAGCCTCATCTCCCTCTGGAACTGGAACCTTTCCACTTTTGTAGGTGTCCAATTTCATTTTCTTCAAGAACTAGTGAGATTCAATACTTCCATTCTTGGAATTTTTCGGTTTCATCAATCTTGTCATCAAGCTGGTGTAATTAGTCGTTTAGAAATGAGAACCTCAAATGTAAATAACAAAATATTAGATCTTACCGATTTGAGGTGTTCGTCCTGGTTCCAGAGCTGGCTGATCTAGGATTTGTCAAAGAAACCCTAATTTTAAAAAATTGGAATCTTTCATATCTGATTGGATGGAAAGATAGATCTCTTCAAAGTGAGATGTCCAATGTACTCCTTTTCTGAAAATAGTGGAGGGAAGCTCCCGAAACAGGAAGCCTTAGTTTACCAATTTCTTTTGCAGAAATGCCTAATACTGTTTTTGCAGTATCTCCAAAATTACTCCTCCTCTATGTCTTCAATTTTGTACTGAGGTAACCTCATCTGTCCTATTTCCAACACCATAGGTTTTACTAGAATTGGTTTCACCAATAGGGACTTGTGAGTGTTTTCCCAAGGTGACTTGTTTCAGAACTGTTTAGCATAGCGAAGTTGTACGGACTGCCACATGTCACTATTTGACCTTCTGGGTATGAAACTTTTACCACAGAAGTTAAAGTCCATGCCCTATCTGGAAAATCTTGAAAATTTTAATTTCGATCTATGTATCCCAAGATATTTCAATTCTCCCTAGGTGTCCTGTTTAGGGATGAATCCTAGAAGAGGTTGGAACCCTAATTTGGAGGAAACATATCTCCCAGAATATAAACAATCTGAGGCTGAAATGTTTACACAGAGTACATCAGGATTTTATCTTTGTCCTGTGAAAAATTTGGCTTCTGATACTTCTTCAATCCCGATATATATCCAACGTACCAAAACTACCCATTTTAGTATTTTAGGGTTTTTCAGGCCTGAGTTCAAACTAGGGTTTGACTTTCCTAGAGTTTTACCCAACCAAAAATCTCGACCTTGGTCTCTAAATTTTGATTTTGAGGAGGAGAGTAATCATATGCTGGGCTCACTCAAAAATTGCTCTTCTGTAAAAATCCCTAATTTCCCGCAGCAAAAACTGAAAATGCCTGGAATCAAATTCTACTTCGATAGAAAGATGCGTCCTTCAATGGAGAGTTATCCTAGAATCCTTTTGCTGATGGATTGTGGAGAGAGACCCCAAAAGTAAGAATCCCTATATTCTGCAGCTGCACAGTGTCTTCTTCTCAGGTTAGCTCTGATACCATGTTATATTTTTATAATTTAAGCAATATTATCTTAGGATCTTATCTGAGAGAATGACATGCACAACAATCAATCACAAGAGAAAAGAGACACAAAGATTTTCCTCGGGTAAACCATAAAGGAGAAAAACCCACAACTTCCTCAGAGATAGAATGAGCACCAATGGCAGTAGTAAAACCCAAAGATAGAAAAGATGATCTCCAACAGCTGCTCTCTCTCACTTGTGTGAGAACTTCCTCTCTCACTCATGCACCCTAGTTGAGTGAGTGTGTGTGTAATAAATAGAGAGGCTCACTCTCTATTTATATTCTTTTGTTCACTTAATATTTGACTCTGTTATGTAGGCTTGAGTAATCCTAACTCAGTCACTACATTATTTGAACCTAAAATCCAACGACAGAATCCGAAGTCATCCAACATTTGGCACAGATGTATCGGACAGCAATCAATCTACAGAATGCCGACAACAAAATATTTATATCTCCGTCGATTATCCGACACTTTGGAGTCGAAATTCCGATGCTTGTAGTGGTGGTTATCTGACACTTCCATGCCGAATAGAGGTCAGATTTCCAACTCTTGTAGTGGTGGTTATTTGACACCTCCATGTAGAATCTTTGACATCTGTGAACCAAAACCAAGTCGGATATCTGACTCATAAGCGTCAGATATCTGACGATAAGTATATTTTTTTTATAAAAAAAAAATTAAGGTTTACATGATTTTAAATTTTATGGTCCCATACTTTCAACGGTAACTATGTTCAAGGCGTCGAATATTCAATGCATGTCCATTATAAATCTAAATTGTTTTAAACATTTCGACATGTTTTTTGTAGAAGCGATGGACGATTGTGAAAATTATTTGTTCCTCGATGGACGTTTTCAGGAATAGTTTTATTCTTCAACGGGTGGTTGTGGGAATTTTTTTTTTCATCGAGAGGTAGTTTGCCGAGAATTTTTTATTCTTCGACTTCTCTCCGTTTGACAAAACCTTGATGCATGGTTGATGCATGGAACTTGATTTTTTAAGACAATTGGTTATATTCATTAACAAAGTTTATGAAAAAATGTCAAATAGATTAAATATTCTGGATTCAAACGAAGACAACCGACAATTGCTTGCTAGACTATGGGATGCAGTGAAATGAAGGGGTGATGGAAAATGTTATTGTCCATGTACTCAATGCAGGGATTTAAGAGGAGAAGAATATTGATCTCAACAACCACAAAACATTGTAGGGAACATGGACATGCTGAGGGGGGGAATGAATATCATTCATTTGTAGGTTTAGCATTATAAACATTATTATATTCTTTTTTTTTTGGTAATTGTATGTATTATTATTTTTTCATATGTTAATGAATATATATTGATGTTTCCATGTATTTATATTAAAGGAAAGACACCCTATAGCATGTCGTCCAGAGGAAGTGCTTTCAGAACAAGTTCAGTATCAGGATCATGGAGCGTGTATGTTTAATGGAGAACAAGTGAATGATCATATTGAACAAGATGATCATGTCGATGATGTAATTGAATATGATGGTACAAATACATTGATCCATGATTCATTTAACGTTAGAATGGATGACGATGATGTTGATAATGAAAATGATGATGACTTTGATGATGTTCATGATATACCTCTTATCGATAAGGCATATGAACCCCTTTATGAAGGCTACAAAACAAATATTCTCTCTACTATATTGTTGATAATGAACTTGAAGGTTATGAATGGTCTTTCAAACATTGCAATCACACGTATGCTAACGTATCTAAAATAATCCATCACACATATAAGATCGTGATAAAGTTTATTTGCATTCCTCTAATAATTGTAGCGTTAAATCATTATTGATCACCATACAGATGAAGCTTGTTTCGTTAATATTATTTATTTATTACATTAACAAAAAAAAATTTGTAGCTTGATAGCTGATTTTTTGTTACCACCATCAAATATTTTACCTCGCACATTTTGAGATTTATCTTCCATCATGAAAGAGATTGGAATGCATTATGAAGCAATTCATACATTCCCCAATGACCATGTTATATATTATAATCAGCATGAATTTGCAACAGAATGTATGGAATGTCATGTAAGTAGATATCGTACAGATAAAGTAACAAAAAAGGTGCCTCAGAAGGTTCTTCATTATATTCCCATCATTCCATGTTTGCAACGATAGTTCAGGTGCAAAAACATAGTGCAATTTATGGATTACCATGCCAAGAATAGAAGTCAAGATGATGTTATCTGAATGCCTGCAAATGGTACTGCTTTTAGAGATATTGAGGAAAAGTGGCCTCACTTTAAAGAAGAACCACGTAATCTTAGGATTTCTTTGGCAACAGATGGTGTTAATCCATTTGCACAAATGAAATCCATTTACACGATGTGGCCTATTTTTGTTATCAACAATAACATTCCTCCATGGTTGTCAATAAAGAGAGAGCACATAATGTTGTCGATGATTATTCCAGGTTTTATTGATGAAAACTGTTTTATTTATCATGTAGTTGTGGCATCTCATTTGTCATAATATGTATGTTAAT
>LPNX010501235.1:70393-80481 GCA_001517045.1 Pseudotsuga menziesii
CCAGGAGAGGGTGTGCTAGACCAACCTATTGCTTTTGCTAGAAGAAAACTGTCAACAACAGAAAAGAACTATACGATGACAAAAAGAGAAGGCCTCGCTATGGTCTATGTGCTTCAGAATTTTTGACACTATTTGTTGGGTGGACATTTTCTAATGTACACTGATCATTCAGCACTCAAATACCTAGTCAACAAGCTAGTGTTGCGGGGGAAGATCTGTTGATGGATTATCCTGTTTCAAGAATTTGACTTTGAGATCATAATTAAACCTGGTCGACTAAATCTTGGGCCAGACCACCTGTCACGGATAGAGAGTGGTGAAGAGACAACCAGCATCGAAGATAATTTTCCTGACGCGCAACTGTTTAGAGTTACCATGTTCGACAATCAAAACCATGAGTTTAATGCAATCATCCATTTTTTAAGTACAGGATATGCGCCTCCAAGATCCTCCACTTATCAGAAGAAGCAATTGGTTGTCAAAGCTGCCGATTATACATTAATTGTGGGACATCTGTATAAGTTGGGTGCGGATGAAATACTGCATCGCTGTGTTTTTTATTATGAGCGTTCATGGGTTATGAGTGAAGCACATGCTGGTGTCACAGGTGGACACTACGTGAGAAAGGAAATTGTGCGTAAGATATTGCAGGCAGGGTTATGGTGGCCAACCATACATATGGGTACTAAGGGATTCTGTAGGCACTGTGATATCTTCCAGAGAACAAGAAAACCATTGCACTAAGGTGAGATGCCGCTTGCACCATAGATAACACTGCAAGCCTTCGAAAAATGTGATGTTGATTTTGTTGGATCGATCAGTCCACCATGGAAAAATACTAGTGCACGCTACATTATCACTATGACAAACTATTTAAATAGATTGGATGAAGCCATGCCTGTTAAAGATTGCACCATTGTGATTGCGACAAAGTTTTTATTTGAAAAAGTGGTGACTAGATTTGGATGCTTGAAAATTCTACTTAGCGACCAAGGTACGCATTTGGTTGTCAAAATGATTGTTGATATTACTGCAGAGTTTTAGATCCAGCATAAGAAGACAACACCCTATCATCCTTAGGTGAATGGAACGGTCGAAGCCTTTAACAAAATTCTGGAAAATGCACTAACCAAAGTGTGCAACGTGCGCCATGATGAGTGGGATCCGAAAGTATCTTCTATGCTATGGGCATATCACAAAAATTGCAAACAACTAACAAGGCACACCCCATTCATACCGGTATATGGACAAGAAGTTGTTGTACCAATGGAGTATATCGTGCCAAGTCTATGAATTTCTGCACTGACAGAGATGACCAATGGAGATTCTGTCGAGCAAAGGTTGTCGTACCTTGTTCAGATGGAAGAGGAATGCTTCGTCATAGGATTTCATCAAACTGTTGAGAAGAAAAGATAGAAAGCATGCCATGATCGCTATATCTAGATTAAACCATTCAAATTCGAAGGACTTGTGTTGTTGTATGACAACAAATTTTTTAAACACCCAGACAAGCTAAAGACACATTTGCTAGGGCCATATGTGATCACGTACATCACTGATGCAGGTGCAGTAAAACTGTAGAGACTAGATGGAACTTACGTCACATGTATGATGAATGGAAGTCACCCGAAACCATACTATGATGGTCACAACATCCATGGCTAAAATCACGTTGCGCGTGAAAAACAAATGGGAAAAAGCAAAGAGGGAGAAACTGTTTTGGCTAAAAAAGTGCAAAGCACAAGAAAACAACAGAAATGACAGGTTGGCCAACATTAAAGTGCAAATATCCAGCAAATATTCAGGTAGTTATGATAGCTAAGTGTCATTAATTCACTGAGATATGAGGAGAATGACAGTGTGCTTTTTGGTCCCATCAGTCGTCTGTGTCATAACTGCCATAGCTGTGCTGATAGGTACATCGCAGTACTCAAGTTGACAAGTTAATGAAGAAATGTTTCAGTTGAGAAGCCCATGTGATCGATTATACCTCGAACTCCCATCAAATGATGAATGAAGGATGCATAAGTGACTATAAATACAAGGCTTTGCCACCAAATAGTCTTTTATGCACACACACACAGAGCAAGAAAACCACAGCCGAAGCCTGTCACAGAGTGAGTCGACACCCATGGTAATAGAGATCTCTAGTGTAAGTGAGCTATTTGACATAAATTCTAACTCGGGGTGTCCAATTGAAGAGGATATTGTATCACCCGAAGTGCAGCAACCAGAGAAAGAACAAAAAATTGACCTGATGGTGCAAGCAAGAAAGCAGCCTGCTCCTACAGCTGCTCCGGCCCCTAGTCCACCCCCTCGTTTGGGCCCTATGAAAAACCCACTAGTTGCATGCACACAACCAACTGTACCTCCTAGACAGGATGGGGAGAGAGCGCATGGAGAGTCATCTAGGACGAAACTTTTGAGGAAACACAAGGCTAAGGTCGTTGTGGACAATCTTAGGAAAGACCTGATGGAGGAGGACGTGCTGGAGGAAGAGATGATGGAGGAGGACTCCCCACCACATAGAGACCCAGAAGTTGAGGAGGAAGAATAAATATTCCTGCACTATGTCTGGCCGAGGAGAGCCAAGGCAGAGCCAGTGACGCTTCCCATAAAAGTGCACACATTTTTAGTAGCACCTTGGATCCCTGAACGCATACCCTTGTTAATGGATATAATGTCAAATCTCACCAATTTAGGATTCAAAGATGTCGACATTCACCTGTAGCTAGTTTTGGAAAGAAAGAACCGCATGGTCATGATTCAAACTAGGCTGATTGGGCCCAAGGTTCTTAAGCCAATGAAGTGGGAAACTGGCATTGACCAAGAAGGGTTGACGAACTTGATGTTCATGCCCCATTTTTGGCCATAGTCTGCAGGCCAACACATATGTGAAATAGCTTCTGGATTGTTTCAATAGAGGGTTCCTGTGGCTTGATTGAGCCTACCTATTTGATGTCGATCTTATCTCAACAATCACAGGGCTCCCGAAGAGAGGACACAACCCCACGTCGTATTTCCACCAAGGAAGGGATAACACCAAGATGAAGCAGAAGTATAATATACAACCCATGGGTAGCGGATTCTTGATTCCCCATATCAGAGACGTTGACATGCAATTCACTACAAGGATCCTGTCGTGCAATTTGTTGTACAAGATGAGGCCAAATGAATACACCGTTGGAATGGTATAACTGGCCGAGCAATGCGCACAAGGTGTGACTTTCAACTGGTTGCAGTTCTTACTGAATGAACTGATCGACAATGCAATGCAGGAACAGGAGGACTCGAAATACAAATTTCACTACTCCTAGATTCTCATCCTAATCTCGTTCACCTTGTGGGTCAACCCCCCAGATTACGAACCAATGAATGTCCCACTACCTTTCCTAGGCGCAAAGTACTAGAAACTATGGGAGAATAAGAAAAACAAGATCCGCTAGACGAAAAATAATATCAAGTTTTTATGCATGCCAAGGAACTATGTGATGTTATCAGGAAATCCCATTGATTTTGGGATGTGACAGTGCACAGGTACGTGGCCTTCATCAATTTCCAAGAGGGTACGCATAACATGATTTTGGAGCTGAAGAAGGACCAGGCCATGCAAGTGCACCAGGAAAGATTCATGATCACTAATGATGATGTGGACGCAATTTTCTAGAAGTGGTTGGATGAATAAAAAAACCCACAAGAAGAATTGCTTCTGGAAGGATAAACCCAAGAAGACCCACCAACTGACCAAGGTCGAAACATTGGCGCAGGTGACGATGCTGGAAATGGCCAAAATAATGGCCAAGGAAATAATGGAGGCGACGGTCAAGAGAATCAGTCACAAGAAGGAAAATATGATAACAATGATGATGGTGGTTCCAATCAAGGTGATGAAGAGAAAACACCTATTAATGAGAACATCCATAGCCACCAAAAAGAGCAGCAACAATAGTGTAGGCCAGTGCAGAAGAAGAGAAAAACTAGCAAAATGGCTAGCACAGATACATTGACTAAGGAAAATATTCAAGCACTAGCAAGCGCTGTAGCTGACATCGCCAATAAAATCCTTGAGGTTCTTAATGTGCAGTCGAAAAATGTAGCTAGTCATTATCGAGGTCAAATTCATTATCGAGCTAAGACATATGGAATGGATCCCAATGTCCCGTTAGTTACACCAGAGCTAGTGCCGCCAATCAAAGTACAAATCCATGGGCGTGCAACGGAGATAGGAATGACAAAGGGAGAATTTGTTGATGTTGTCAATGAATTCGACACATTGCTGATCGAATTCTCCAAGATCTCATTAGGAGAAGTATATGAGTTGTAGCAGGAAGCCACAACTGAAATATAGCTTCAGGAGAATGTTGTTGTGTATCAGGAAACAAAACATTAAAGGAAGGCCAAGCATCACAAGGCCCTCCTGAAAGAGAAAGAACAAGAAATTACAACGTGCAAGCAAAGCTGCGTTGCACTTATTGAATCCATTAAGGGCGTGGTCTCAAAGTTCCCACTACAAGTGGGCCAGGAAGACAAAGATTCAACTGCTAAGATTTATTGGTTGTCGTGGATTGCAGTGGACCTTAAGAACCAGATTGAGGAGCTACAAGAAAGATAGATACCAAGCACACCACCTAAGGTGCTAGAGGAATGGAGAAGAGCATCATCTAAGGCTGTTAGGAAGATAAGCGCAGGAGAAAAACTCTACGTTAAGGAAGTTGAAGTCATTTCCACAATATGGGAAGCACTTCTAGAATATAAGACTGGAGAGAAGATCAAGGGAAACATACGACAAGTCGAAAAGAAAATAATTATGGAAAAGGCAGACATGAAGAAGTTGTTGTTTCAAGAAAAGGTTACGAAGATGGTTGAGATCAAGCAGTTGTAGGAGGAAGTCCAAGCTCTCTATGACGAAGAGTAGACTAGGAAAGTAGAGGTGTAGGCACACCAATCGAAAGCAATGTGGCTCACAGTCCTTATTCATTCTGTGCAACAAAAACTTCAGCATATGGCACAATCACTAGAGGTAGTCCTGTTGGAACATATCAGTTCCAACTGAGTGGAGCAGTTCACCGCATAAGAGGAGGAGGTAATAACAGAAGTTGTTAGAGTGAAACAAATGTTAAAATATTTCATGACAATTTTGGTCCTTTTGTGCAGCCAAAGCTTGCATAAGAAACATAAGTAGTTGGGAGAAACTACAATTTTGCGACAGGAAATTTTGTGGAGATCTCCAATTTTTCATAGTGGCTCAGGACGAGCCACATGTGAGTATTGGAGGCCTTTTGGGAAAGGAAAAGTGCACAAGAAATAATATAACGCACAAGCAAAGGAGTAAAAGTGTGAGTGCGAAAAGGGAAAAGTAGGTCAAAAAGGAAGAGAATGAACCAATGTAGAAATATAAAACATGTGTGTGGGAGAGGAAAAGGAGAGTAAGAGCTATGACAAGGATAGTTGCATAAGGAAAAGAACATCCAAAGTCGGTGGAAGAGGCAGGTACAAGAGTTATTGTTGGACAGGCGAAATTCAAGGAATACTGCAGAAGGACAAACCAACAAAGGATGGAAGGATAGTTTTGTAGCTAGTTGTTGATGCCACACCATGGGATAAACCATTTTTGCATTCATGCTTAGGCTAAGCCTCCCAATCGAACTCCAAATCACAAGACATGAAATTTTTTTTCCTATAACCCCCCCTCATTTTTCACTGATCTAGACTTTTAAAGGGGAATTAGTACATATGCCAAAGTATAAATCTCTAGAATTTAGCACATGTACTAACATCGGCTCCAACTCGAGGATGCTATCCTCCCTGTGAGGTAGAAAAGAACCACATAGACCAAGTGCCTGATCCATTGGGTTGATCCCAATCATCTCCTAAAACCCCCTAACGTGATCTAAAAACAGAAACTGAATAGATGCTGAAAACAAACTGAAAAAAGATTGCTTTAAATAAATGCTCAACAAGTTGAGCTTATTCACACTTACCTACCCTACTTACTGAGCATCAACACCCAGTTAAGTAAATTATGACTTCTAGTGAATCCAATCAAACAAATGATCCCAGAAACAAATTCCTTCCTCATGCTTGATAAAAAACAGAAATGAATGACTAAATGGAAACAGGTTATGATGAGAGATATGATATTTTCTACAAACACATAACCCACAATTCCCACTATAAAGATTCTCCACATATCTAGCTACTGGATCATGACATACTTTAGAAAATTATGTTATGCACCTCCCATGACAAGGTTGCTCCATATATTCATCCACTAGATCATAAAATCCAGGGAAGTCTTCAAATACTTATGTCATTTGCTTGCACCAATATTGTTGCTCAGATTGTACCTCCACCAGCACCTTGTCAAACTGCTCTTCAAAATAACCATGCAAGAAATGCTCATGACAAATTGTAAATGAGACATCAACTACTTCATTCAAAATGTCAAATTTTAAAACTTGATTCCTTTCATGCATTTCACAAGGAATATATTCAATAAAATCAAGTGAAATAAGCTCTTCTTGACATAAAAATTCTGAATTGGAAGAACAAGAAGAGACATCACATTTAGGACCCTCATCTTCTCAGTAGATATCCTCATATTTATCATATATGGGTGGACTTAAATATTCTTTAAAACCCCTATAGAGAAAAATTTTAAGAGCCTGACTGCAATCTTCATCAAACAAATTTTAACACTCCTCCTATATGGCACTAGGATGATCAATTCTCTCTTATACAGAAGAAGATTGGAATGCATAGTAGATTCTACTGGTTCACCCTTCTCCTTATCCATTCCTAAAAATGCCATGACATTATTCCTAACCTTAAGTTTTTGTGTTTTATTAGAAACCCTTAATCTTTGTTTTAAAAAACCAAATGAGGCAAAGCATAATGGAAAATAGCTACCTTCCTCTTGTTGATTGTAATCTTCATACAAAGGAGGATTGGAATGCAAAGCAGACTTTAGTTGTGCATCCTTCTCATTTTCCACCAACAGGGAACACTTTGTGTTTCCATGTAAATATTCAAGTGAAATTTGAGTTGGAAAAAAAACATAGGCTTCTCTTCAACCATTGACTCTAGAACTGATTCCTCTCTTAATTCAGACTGGAAGGGAGCTTCAGGGATTCTTTGATTCCTTGGAGGAGGCAGGGGTCTTCTAAAGTCTTGATTCCTATTTTTTTTAGGCTCGATTTTCTTTGGGCGGTGGGTTGTGGTCCATAGTGAGTCTCTCCATCAACTCTTCCATGGATTTTAGTATTATGTCCATTCTGGAATCCTGTTAGTTAGAGGAAAAGGGTTTCTCAAGATCTCTATCCTTCCTTATTTCTCCCTCTTCTTTCCTCTTCTTCTTAGCATCAGTCAAGTTAATTTCTACCTATAGGGAATCATTCATCATATATGTTGGAATATAATTCATCGGGATTATATGTTATTGTAAATATTAGGAATATGAAGAGACTCTCAGATGTGTGATCCCAAGAGTCATCATAGATGTATAAATAAAGGCATTCTATGGAGAAATAATGAGAATTCGGGAGTTATTCCACCTGACAGTGGTATCAGAGCGATTCATAACTCCTGCATGTACAGTCTACATTCTGCTGCTATCTGCACCCTAGGATTTCCGCAGTCTGCAGATTGCATGCATTGGTGCATGCGCTGGCTTCTCTAACGTTCCTGAGTGATGCGATAGTATTTCTTTGAGTAAAATGCTTTCTCTACTCCGCTCAGCCCCATCCATCCCTTGTGTGATGTGATAATCCCTGTGATAGTCAGCGTTTTAGTTTTTGCCATCTTGCCTGCTTGTAGTTTGCAGACTCTCCTCAAGTCTGAATATCTGCGTGCCACTGTGCCATTTCAACCTGGAGATGCCTCTCCTCTGTTGTATTAGTGTTTGAGTCTGCCACTGATGTAAACCCTAATTTTTTGCAGGAAGCCTCTTCATTCCTCATGATCTGTCTGCTTTTTGGGGTTGCGTTGAAGTTGTATCAACAGGAACCCTAGATCCTCGTGAAGTCTGTGTAAAAATGTTGCACTTAAGCCTGAAGCTGCTTGTCTCATCTCACTTACAACCGTTCTGGTGAAACCCGTGGGTGATATATATCACATGAAGACTCCCATCATTGGAATACTATTGGAGAAAAGCATTAACTTTCCTCGTTCACTAACATTGATGAGAAAGACTCCCACTTGTCTCATGTTTGAATGGGATTGCTTCGTCCACAACGTCCACAATGTGAAGAGACCACCACTTGTTGATTACTGCTCCGTGAGTTCCCCTCTTCTAGTTGTGTGAAGTGCGTGTAGTATTTCTACAAATTCAAGGAGTTACCTAAGCCTGTAAGTGGTCTCAAGGAGCCGCAACCTCTCTCAAGGAGCTATGTTGGTGTGAATTTAATTTATTTCTAGCTACATTGAAGACCGTAAATACTACATTGAACTGTATTTCTGTAGACCGTGAAGACTGTGTTGACAAGAAGGCTGCATTCTAATCTCTTGAAGAAATCTTGCTTTTCTTTGACCTGCGACCTGCTCCTTTGCGTTGGTGAGAGATTGTTTTCTACTAGTTTGAAAGCCATTGAAAGCATATTTAAAGTTGGTATTGTAGGCTTGAGAGGATTAAGTTTGTATTTCAAAGTTTGTATGACAATAGCAGAGACATTGACATTGTTGTAAAGCTTGAGGAAGGTGGCAGAGACTTAGACCTGCACCTTTACTCTTTCTTCTTTTTCTCCTATTGTTTTAGTTGCAATATTCAATCACAGAAGATGCAATCTATAGCATCTGTAGTTGGTTCCACTCTCACTGGAAAAGACACTTATCCAGAATGGTGGAGGAAGATCAAATCTTCCTTCATCTACAATGACCTTTGGGACGGTATTTGCAAAGGCACCACAATAGAGACAGAAGCTGGAGAGCCCATAACCAGAGACCTGGAACCTCCAGAATCCGAGAAAGAGAAGGCCATTTGGAAAACAAAATACAAGAAAGCTTTAGCGGTAATCACTGCCACAGTCAGTGAAGAGGTGAGCCAGCACATATTGCCTACAAAGTCATGTTTTGAAGCATTAAAAACGTTAAAAGATCTATATGATTCACACTCTGAAATGGAATTTATTCAACTAATGCTAAAACTATTCAGTTTAGAAGTAAAAGACAATGATCCCATGTTAGTTGCCTCTGAAATCATAGCTATCATGCACAAGATTCAAGCCACTGGTATGAAACCAGATCTTCCCCTTGCAGCATTTGTAAAATATTTGTATTCTTCTCACTCCAACTATCTTGAGTCATTGCAAGCAAGTGACAAGTTCAAATCACTGACATTTGACACCCTGGTAGAGAAGATAGCTGACAGAGAGAAATATTTTGGTAAGAAGACAACCGAGCATTCTGGAGAATCACTTTGCTTTGCTCAAAAAGCAAAGAACCACACCAAAGGACAATCCAAAGATCATCCCAAAGGAGAAAGCAGTAAGAGAGGCAGAGGAAGAAGAAACTTCAGAGGTAGAGGAGGCAGAAACAACTCTAACGAAAGATCAGATTTGAAGTGTAAGCGTTGTGGAAAGATTGGACACACAACAGATCAGTGTTGGGCTTCATGGGACTCCATCAAAGACAGACATAACCAGAAGAAAGATGACAATAAGAACTAAGATGCTAGTAAATCTTCAGATTTTGCTCATTGTATTGTTGCACATTGTAATCTTGGTATTAATGAAATGACTTCACTTTCATCTTACACAGATTGTTGGCTACTTGATACTGGTGCAACATCACACATGACTTTTAGAAAAGACTGTTTTGAAGAACTTAATGAAACAATAAATGGCATAGTTTACTTTGCAGATAAGTCAAGTCTTAAACCAAAGGGAATGGGCACCATTCAGCTGAAGATGCCTGGATTCCCTGATTTCTTCTTGAAGAATGTTCTTTATCTTCCATAGTTGCAGAGAAGCCTGCTTTCCTTGGTGCAGGTTTGACAGCAAGGCCATTCCATCCACATGTTTGATGGAATCGTAGAAATAAGAAATTCCTCTGACAACCAAGTCATTATGACTGGATACGAAGATGGGAAGCTG
>LPNX010501235.1:80711-119945 GCA_001517045.1 Pseudotsuga menziesii
TCATTCCATGAATCTAATTTCTGAGAAAGTAGGAAATTAGAATTAGTGCATTCTAATTTATGTGGCCCAATGCCAACTCCTTCTACCAATGGGAATAAGTATTTTATGACCTTTGTTGATGACTACTCAAGAATGTGCTGGATTTACTCATTAAAGACAAAATCAGAAGCATTTCAAACATTCAAGGACTTTCATGCATTGATAGAAAAACAAGCACAATCTAAAATTGGTACACTTTGTACTGACAATGGGAAATAATACACTTCAAATGCTTTTGAAGATTATCTTCGCCAACATGGAATTGCACATCAGACTATAGTTCCCTACAATCCTCAACAAAACGATGTAGCAGAAAGAATGAACAGAACCATAATGAATATGGTACGCTCAATGATGTTTTTTAAGAATGTAAAACTAATGTTTTGGGGTGATGTAGTGAAATGTGCAGCCTATTTGAGAAACAGAAGTCCCTCAAATGCTCTTGATAACAAGACTCCACATGAAATGTGGTTTGGCCATATCCCTTCAGTCAGGCATCTCAGATTTTTTGGTTCCACCTATTATGCCTTGATTCCAAAGGAGCAAAGAAACAAGCTTGGTGCTCAAAGCAGAAAATGCATTTTCTTGGGGTACGAAGAAAAATCCAAGGCATACCATCTGTATGATGAGGTAAACAAGAAGTTTGTTATTTCTAGAGATGTCATTTTTCTTGAGACTAATAAAAATGACCAGTCCATTGAGAGACAGCTTGATCATTTGGAAAAATATCCTCATCCAAAGAAATATTCTGAAAATGAATATGAAATTCCAAACCTTGAAGGGGGGATTCCTATTCTGGATCAACCTTTGGAATTTCCATATGAAGCACCAACTCCCCCGCATGAAGAAGCTCCTGCTTCTTCACCTAAACAAGAGATTCAATTGGATGATGTGATTGAGAGAATTGGAAGACTCAACCTTGAAGAAAATGAAGCACCACCAGCTGATCAACCAGGACCATCATGAAATATTCCTAAATGGGCCACAAAGACACTTGAAAGTGTCCATCTGGATGAAGTTGGAAAGACGGGAACGAGAAGTTCAAAAAGACATGAAGATGGAGGAGAAGCAGATAATTCAAGTGATGACATGGATGTATCATTTGATTGTGAATTTAATTTATCTGCTAACTTTGAACCAACTTCCTTTGAAGAAGCTTCTACTTGAGTTGAGTGGAAAGAAGCTATGCAGAATGAGTATGATGCACTCATGAAGAATGGAACTTGGAAGCTGGTTGAACCTCCAGTTGGAACCAAACCAATTGGCTGCAAGTGGGTGTACAAGAACAAATATAGATCAGATGGCTCACTTGGCAAGCACAAAGCGAGGCTTGTAGTAAAAGGCTATGCATAGAAGGAAGGAATTGACTATGAAGAAACATTTTCTCCTACAGCAAAATGGGCTACCATCTGTACCTTACTCTCTTTAGCTACTCAGAATGGGTGGAAATTTCATCAGATGGATGTGAAGACTGCTTTCTTGAATGGAGACTTGAAAGAGAATGTCTTCATGTCTCAGCCAGAAGGCTTTGTTGTGAAAGGAAAAGAACAAAAGGTATGCAAGCTTTTCAAATCCTTGTATGGCCTAAAACAAGCGCCTCGTGCATGGTATGAAAAATTAACCGAGCATCTTTTGAAGTTAAAATTCGAACATTTTGATCTTGATGATGAAACACTGTTTATAAAGAAAGTTGGAAGATCTGTTGTGTATCTTGTGGTGTACGTAGATGATATTTTGATGATAGGGAACAATGAGAGCTATATAGCATCCATAAAGAAATATTTGAAAAAGATCTTTGAAATGACAGATATGGGACATCTCCACTATTACTTAGGAATTGAAGTCACTCAACATCCTAAGTACGTATTCCTATCTCAGAAAAAGTATTTTGGAGAACTACTAGACAAATTTTGCATGACAGAATGCAACCCTATCTCTACTCCAATGGAATAGAAAATGAAGCTCACATCAAGCGAAGGAAAAGAATTTGAGGATGCGACCAAGTATCGACAACTTGTAGGAAGACTTATCTAACTTACAACAACTAGACCAGATATTTCTTATGTTGTTGGCATACTTTCAAGGTTCATGCATAAACCTTGTGAAGGACACTGGTCAGCTGCAAAAAGAGTTCTAAGATACTTGAAGGGGACTCAAGGCGTTGGACTCAAGTACTCTAAGGTGGATGACTTCAAACTTATTGGGTACTCAGACTCAGATTTTGATGGCGATAAGGAGACAGGAGTATCAACTTCTGGATACACTATGAGTCTTGGATCAGCAGCTGTCTCATGGAGATCACGCAAACAGTCAGTCCCGGTAGATTCAACAACAGAAGCAGAATATGTGGCTGCAGCTGAAGCAACGAAAGAAATAGTATGGCTCGGGAAGATACTTGAATATTTGCAAGAAAAACAAGAGAAATCCACTCCATTATTGATCGACAATACTTCTGCAATCAAGCTGGCTAAGAATCCCAGACTCCATGATCGAACCATACACATCAACACAAAGTATCATTTGATTCGACATCATGTAGAGGCCAAGACAGTCCATCTACGACATTGTTCCACAAATGATCAAGTTGCAGACATCTTCACCAAAGCGCTTGGATGAGAAAAGTTTGAAAGATTCAGAAACATGCTCGGACTTACTAACACCCCTTTGGATTAAGGGGGGGATTTTTGGAATATAATTCGTTGGGATTATACATTATTGTAAATATTAGGAATATGAAGAGACTCTCAGATGTGTGATCCCAAGAGTCATCATAGATGTATAAATAAAGGCATTCTATGGAGAAATAATGAGAATTCAGGAGTTATTCCACCTGACAATATCGACAAAGGATGCATATTTTATTTTACTCAGCCGCAAGGTAAATTCACTATCGAAAGCTTCAGCATATTGGAGTGGGGAAGCCCCAGGGGGAGGCTTGAACTAGTCATAGATTGCATTATATACTTCCATAAACCTGTCAGAGAACTCCTAGACCAATTCGTCCTCCCTCTTCTTCATGGAATGGAATTGAGACAAAGACTTCCTAGGGTCTTTCTTTTCCTCCCATTTATTCTTGAAAGAATCCTCAAAATATTGATAGCTCAGAATGGAGTTGTATGGAATACTGGTGAACCATTTTCTTGCCTCTCTAGAAAGGATTTGGGAAAAAAGTTTGATTCTAACATCCTCATAGTCTACTTCTTCCAGGTTTTTCTAGTTTGCAAACCACCCCAAATGTTCTTCAGTTGAAAATTCCCTCTCCCCAGTAAATCATTTGAGTTTTTGGGCATACCCATGGGGAAGGTCATGAATAATAGCAGGGAAAAGTATAGGGGAAAACCTTTTATCCTTTGTTGGGGTTATAGCATAGTTCCCAAGAGGAACTGAAGCTGGTTTGACAGACAAATTCAATATGCTATGAGGCACTGTGGAGCTATGAAGGATTGTAAAACTAAATGATGAAGGCTGATTAAGATCTAATGCTCCTAATTGCTCTTGATGCTTCTCAAGCAAGCTCCTTATATCAAGAGCATCAAAACACTGCTTCCCCTCCACCTATAGTTGATTCTCCTCCTCCTTCTACCTCATGCGGTGAAAGTAAGGATACTAGTAACCGGTAGTCTAAAAGGAGCAAACGAAGGAGGAATAGGAAGAAGGCACATAAGCAAGGGGGCACCCATTCAACCTCTGCAGGTCAAGTTGAACCTCACCACCCAGCCTCTATGGTTCATGCTGGGGGCACCTATCCAACCTCTGTAGGTCATGTTGGATCTAAGCACTCAACCTCTGCAAGTCAAGTTGATCTTCACCATCCAGCCTCTGTTGATCATGCTGGTGGGATCCTTCCAACCTTTCTAGGTCATGTTGGATCCAGTCACTCAGCCTCTGTAGGTCATGCTGAGGGAACCCATTCAACCTCTATTGTTCAAGTTGAACCTCCCCATCCAACCTCTGTTGTTCATGTTGGATCCATCCACCCAGCCTCTGTGGTTCATGCTGGGGGCACACACTCAACTGCTGAAAAGCATGTTGATCCCAACCATTCAACCTCTGTTGTTCATGTTGGTGGTGCCCATCCAACCTCTGCAGGTTATGTTGGATCCAGTCTCTCATCCTTTTCAAGTCATGCTGGGGGCAGTCTCTCACCCTCTGTGGTTCACTCTGAAGACACTCCGCCAGCCACTGCGAGTCATGTTGACACTATTGAAAAGACTACCTATTTAAAACACAAGCCCAAGTTTCCTTGTAAGCTTTGTGAGGGAGACCACCTTACTTATAAATGTCCTTCTATGGCGGAGGTGCGAAGAGTTTGGATTCATGGTCATCCCATTTTTGAACATCCTAAATATTTTCAACAACTAGCCTCTCTTAGTCAGGTTGGACCCAGTCACCCAGCCTCTGTAGTTCATGCTGGGGGCAAACTCTCATCCTCTGTAGGTCATGTTGAGAGTAAACAGTCAGCCACTGCTAGTCATGTTGACACTGTTGAGAAAATTGGTCGTTCGAAGTGCAAACTTAATTTCCCTTGTATGCTATGCGAGGGAGATCATCTTACTCACAAGTGCCCTGCTATAGCAGAGGTGCGAAGAGTGTGGTCCAAGACTCAAGGATTTCCTTCTCAAGAACAACCTATAGTTTCTCAACAATCTACTCAACCTTTGGTTGATCAAGTGGTCGAACCAATCTCAGATTTGGTCGATCCCACTCTTCTTTCAAAGAGTGATCCTGATGTGATTGAACCAATGTCATCTTTGGTCAATCCCACTCTCCCTTTGGAGAGTGACTTTCACGAAGCGGTTGAATCGATTCCATTGTCGATCAATCCCACTCTTCCTTTGGAGATTGAAGTGTCTACTAGTCATATCTTCTTCACTACCAGTTCAGAACTTAATGAACAAGGGGGCACTGAACTTGCTTCGGATCAACCCCCACCAAGCTTTTGGATTGCTTCCTTTGATTGGGATAGCCTAGTTGAGCCGCGCCTTCCTTCCATTGCACCTTTCCAGATAAAGCTCAAAGTTGAACCTTACATGATTGCTCGTTGTATTGTTGATGAAGGAGCCTCAGTTAGTATTTTTTTTGCTCGTGCTTGGCGAGGCATGGGATCTCCCAGCCTTGTGTCGACTGCTAGTCAGTTACTGGCATTTGATAGAAGAACTTGTTTAGCCTTGGGAATTCTTGCTCAAACACCTGTTACTTTGGGTCGGAAGACTGTCTTAGTTAACTTTATGGTGATAGAAGACCCCTTGTACTTCAATATGCTCCTTGGACGTGATTATGTCTATGCCATGCAAGCTGTGGTGTCAACATTTTTTTGTGTGATTTACTTTAATCATGGCAAAGAAATTGTCACTATCGATCAGTTGGATTTTCTTGATCCATCTCCTGACCCAACTAGAGACCAGGTCTTTCCTTTATTAATTCCCAGTGTTTCTATAGACACTACCCCACCACAAGTGAACTATGTGGCCTCTTTTCATTTGTTTTCAATTGCTACTGAGAAGCTGCCTCTATTTTCATGCTTACCTTCTCGAGACTTGGTTCCAGCAGTTGACTGGGTGAGTTATCCTATACAGACTGTAGAGCCTTCTCTCCACTCTGTCGATCCATTTGAAATTTTAGACATGTGTCATATCTCAGATGATCTCCTTTCTTCGGATGAAGTCTTCCTAGAGTCTTTGATACAGTCCGACCTTCTTTTGGATGTTGGTTCAGTTGTGACTAAGTCTAACCCTGATTTGCCTAGTAAGCCTGACCTTTCTTCTTATGTGGGTCTTGTTGAGTCTTTTAACTCTTTCTTTGAAAGGCAAGTCAGTGATCCTGATGAGTTTGATTTTTCTTATGAATTTTTCAACTCCCGTGATACTAAGTTTGTTCCTGCAGACTCTATCTTCCTTGTTGATTTTTGCTCTCCTTCTAAGGTTGATCTTATTGATTATAAACCCTCAAGCCATGGTTCTATAGAATATTCTTCGGTTGATTCTTCCTTGACTTTACCTTTTATAGAAGATAGCAAAGTCACACGTGTTTCTACCAAAGTGACCCGGATTGGATCATTTCTTTTGAATATGATTCTGATGTTGTTGTTTCTTGGAGACAGGATTTGTAGTTGGATTCGCAATTGTTTACTGGCCTCACTTTATTGTTCAAGTTGTAACTACATTTTCATGTATCCTGCTCGTTCTTTTGAGCCTGATGCCGGATTCCACGCTTTTAGCTCATTGTATAAGTCCTCATCTTTGTTCTCATCGTCGCTCATTTTTCCTTTGCAACTTTACACCCTTTACCTTGAGGAGACATTCCCTGAGTGTCCTTATCTTGCTCACTTTCCTTGCATTATGCATAGGTTTGTTCCTTGCGCTTGGAACTAGTTTCGCCTGCCTATGACACTCATCTCCTCACATTTAGAGCATTCTTTGTGCTCTCCTTTGAGCTCGTTAAAAACAGTAAGGAGGCCGCGAGTTGACTTTTCCGGTCTCGTTAAAACTTCACGGAAAGATATTGAGTTTCTTTAGGCCAAGGTCTGACTCCTCAAAATAGACTTGACTGCCGATTAAACTTGTCCATTTAGGCTCGTTAAGAATATGTGAATGGGCATCCACATTG
Organism: Pseudotsuga menziesii; assembly: GCA_001517045.1. Classification (NCBI taxonomy): domain Eukaryota; kingdom Viridiplantae; phylum Streptophyta; class Pinopsida; order Pinales; family Pinaceae; genus Pseudotsuga; species Pseudotsuga menziesii. The sequence goes on from LPNX010501235.1 coordinate 87,357, forward strand.
GTGGTAGGTTATCTCTTTCTCGGACCATGTGGAATAATACGAGAAAGGATCCCTCTCTTTTATTTTGAATTGAGAAGAGTATTCTCAGGTATAGGTTTATCTCTTTTCCGGACCTGAGGGACTAAAATTACGGAAAAGGAACCCCCGGTATGAGCTTAGTTTTCTCTTTTTCGTGCTCTAGACCAAAACATGAAAAAGATTCCTAGTGTACTTTATGTCTTTGTCATGCTCGTTAAACCCTAAAGAACAAAGCATCGAGTTTATTGTTGTAAGCCCCAATTCTCGTAATCAAATGGATCTTTCTAAGTGATCTTTCCTTCCTTCACACTCATAAAACTCAGGCTATATGCTGCTTTTGAAGCAGCATTGGGTAGGTGGTAATTTAACCTTTTCCGGACCTTCCTGACTAAGTACGGAAAAGGTGCGCATTTTCTTCTTTGGAAGTTAAGAGAGTTCTTCTTTGGTATGTTTTATACTTTTTCTGCCTCAAGAGAATAATTTTTACGAAAAAGGACCCCCCTGGAGTCTTCTTTGGAGTTTTCAGACTCTCTAAACTATGAAAACACCATCGAGCATGTACTAGTTCGGGCTCGTAAAATCCACGAATCAGTGTTTTATCAAGCATTCTTCTTTCTTTTCTTCGAGCTTGCCAAAAATGAAGATGGTCTCGAGTTTTCTTTCTTGGACTCGTTAAACCTTTACAAGAAAGAGGGGAAGGGAAGTTCATTCACATGTTTTTTACATCATGGAAGAAAGTCTTGTTTCCTTGAACAAAGCACCAGTTTTGAGTCTATCAACAGTTGGGTCCTAGTATTTTGACCTTATCCTAATTCATAGTTTTTTTGACTCCTCCAGTTGGTCTCTTTTCCAATTATATGGGGAATCTGTCAATGTCTCCTACATTGTAGATTTGTTTCGTTGGTCCTTTTTGTGTCAAAAGCTGCCTAAGTCACTTTTGTGTCATTCTCACTGTTCAAGGATTAAACCTTTGTCGACCATTCTGCAGTTTCCTTGACCTTTTGTGTCGGCCATTCCCTGGTATCAGTTCATTACATCATGTCTTCAGCATTCCTTGTCGTGAAATTCAGTACCAATTCCAGATCCAATTAGTCTTTGACTTACCTCGTGTTGGATGATGAAGGATGCCTTAATGCCTTCCTTCCAATGGATCTCTTCCTATCAGCTGCAACACCTCTTGCTCTGGGAACAAGATTTAGAGTTTTATGACAGTACCTTGGGGATTGTTGTCATCAATGGCAATTTCCCTCGCTATTGGGTAGTGGGAATACCTTAATGTCTCCTACTCAATGGATTCTTCAAGTGTTCGACTTCAAGTCCTTGTAATAACACTTGTTAGAATGTACTAGGTACCTTGGGGACCATTTTCATTAATGGTGGTTTCCCTCGCATTTGTTAACGGTTTCCTCCATGTTCGACTTCAACTCATTTATTCGCATGGTTAGGATTCATACCTTTGTTGGGCAGTTTGGATTGAAGACCTTGGGCCGACAGTAGCATCGTCATTTTTGCTATCGCCCAAGTTGCACAAGACCTTGTTATACTTTATATGACATTTTGCTGAGACATAGATCCACCTTGTATTTTTGTGGCTATGATCGATTATTGAGCATGGATCCACCTTGTTCATTTGTGGCCATGGCTTCTTTAGATTTGACATGCCGTCTTTTTGCATATTGAGTGACCATGATAGTTTCATCAGTTATACATATGTTGGATCCACCTTATATCTTTATGGCGATGTTTTGTATATGGACGTGTATGTCCCAGAGATCAGTTTTTCTGACATTTATCTCTCTTACAGGTACCTTTGTTCGAGCCTTTTGATCTTGGATTCTCTGCTCTGTCCATACTCAGTTGTTTCCTTTATAATGTATTTCGGCTATCGTCTTCCCCTCTAACCTCACACATTAGGGGGCATCTATTATAGCTCAAAATGACACATCTCTACCTGTGACCACTTTCCCATGATTTCATCGCATGTCGACACTTCCATGACGACACTTCATGAAAGTCACTGAATGTCATTGAAAAAACAACTATCTTGGAGGACCCATATATTGAGTTCTATAACACCGTTTGACCTCATCTCTACACCGTTGGAAAGGTATTTCAGTTAGATAAAACTTTCTAGAAGACACCAAAGTTTGAAAATTCCCCGAAATAAGCTAAAAATGCGTTTTTTGTCCATTTGTGACTTTCCTTAAGGCATTCTCGTGAATGATACACGAGTTGCTCTATATCATACCCGTGAATACAAAAATTTGCTTATATTCACGACTTTCTGTACTAGCAACGCGCGTATACTTTTCGTATTCAGGACTGTCTAGTTATGCAACCCGCAGATGCCTTTTAAAAATATAAAAAACACGCCTTTTGAATTTCGGTTAGTTTGGGTAGTTATGCAACTGACTTCTTTAGTTGTAACCACTTTGTCTTCGCCCCTAACTCTTCCTTAACCATATAAATAGAGGTAGGGAGGTCCATGAGAGGGGACTTGGAATTTCTGCATTGTTATGCTGGAGGAATTGGAGCTCTCTTTGCCTACACCTTTGCCATAGAATCTTTCTCCTTGTGTTGCAGAGCTTGGAGGCTGAGTTTTTTGGAGAAGAGAAGCAGTAGAACCAGATCAAGGTTTTGTGAGGTGCCAAACTTGAAGAGAAGGTATACTTGTACTTGTTTTCAAGATTAATAAAGATGTGATGTCCTTCTTCTTCCCAAATCATTGTTCAATGTGTGATTGAATCTCTGTTTATGATCATATGATGATGTTATTCAGATCATTAGTTCATGTTTATTTGATTACCATTGTTTTATATGTGGTCATAATGATTTGAGGAAGGTATAATTAGTTTTGCAGGTCTCTTGGAGCGAGAGGAGAAAGAAGAGGATTGAAAAGAAAGCTTGGACCAACCTTCAGTTAATCAGGTGTGGATATTTCTCATCTCTGATCTTGCTTGTATTTACTTGCAGAACCATTTGCATCCACCTTTCAACCCCAGTATGTTGATGGCCTCTTAAACCCTAGCCATAGGATAATTTCCTTTACAACAACTAGAGGCTCAGAAAAGGATGTAGTGTTAACTGTAGCATCATGGGTTTTAGAGGGATAATCAATTGGATTGTGTGGCTCGAATGAAGGGTATTGGTCAAAGTCATTTATACAAGATGAAGGGATATTTTCAGTTTTTAAAGGATATACAGGGGTGAAACCATGGCCTTGTTTCGAGTGCAATAAACAATGGAAAGTTTTTTTGACCAACCCAGGAAAGGATAGGAAAATATTTATGAGAAAGGACAAGATGTCTTGGAGAATATTCATAGTGGAGTAACTCATTTTTCACCATGCCTTTCTAGGTTTTTGTAGTGAGCTCGTCTCCCCCAGTAGAGTTGCCATAGAAACTTTGAAAATATTTGTAGCTTCTAGGTGTTCGATATTCCCAGTGTAGTTACCTTCCAAAGTCTTCGAGTGGAGTCGCTAGAGCATATACAACTAGTATGTGTCTAGGACCAGCTACTCAACCACATCATAGAACTGAAACAATGTCATTTCCTCGAGGAGATAACAACAATTAGTCCTCGGCAATGGCGCCAAGACCTTATCAACCTGTAATTTTCCTATGGTTTTGGTAGGAGGTCACATGGGTAACCACTTCAAACCAATATTTAGACTGTATTCTAGCCAATACAATCAAAGAGGTATCTCTCTTTCTCATAGGGACATTCACATATATATATAGCTTTAAAGAAGCATTCAGAAGGCTATATTTCTGATGGAAACATATTTTTTGGTAAATTTAATGATTGTAAGACAAACATATATAAAATACCATTGAGCCATGGAGTCATAGTTTGAATCATTCAAGTATATTACAACAAATATTGAACAATGATTTTCCCTTTTGTACTCTGAGGAAAAGTAAGTGTAATATTCATCCAAATGTCTTTAAGTGGTGATAGGAGAAATAAGAAAAAGTCCAATGTAACAAGGGGCACCTATCTCCAGATGAATCCCTTGAGAACACCTTTAGAAGAAACAACATATAAGGGAAATGACAAAAATTGAGCATCTAACAAGGATGAATTCCACAACAATCATTATAGACACATTACAAATGCTATATCTGATGAAAGGAGTGCTTAATAAAATGAATTCCTCACACACAACTAGAAAGCATTAGCAGGATTTGACACATACAAAAATGATATAAACAGGAAACACAAACTAAATATTAACACCGTGATGAATCTCATAAACTCAAAGAAACATTTTTCATTACCACTTCCAATAAAGTTTATAGAGCTACAATTCGAGCACAAAGGCTTCAAAAAAACAATTTTTGAACCAACCCTTTCTTCCTCAATTGAGGTTACATTTATAGTGTTATGGGCTCCCAAGACCAACCTCGAAACATAGTCAAATTTAGTTACAAAATTGGGAATCAATCCTGAATCATCATTTCAAATCCTAACAAACTCCCAAGGTGGCATATTCACCATGATTCATACATAAAACAAGAAATATGAGGTAACAGACATGTTGGATCAAAAATTGCAATGCGACATCTGTGATGCGGGATCGCTTGATTGAAAATGATGCTTCAGAATATCTCTAATGGTTTTACTCTTCTAGATGAAATTTTCCACTATTGAATTCATCCATGCTTCATCTCCATTTCATACATACACTGATCTTCTATCTCCTCGCACCTTTGGCTTGAGAAATGGACCACAGTCGTAGATATTTTCTATGAGAAATCTCAGCCATCCCACGATGTGGCCCCTACCCAATTTCCAAGTGCCCCATCCTGATAACTTTTGCACATGTTTCCATCGCAAAATTAACTGGGACCGTAGATCCAATCAGCACCAAGATCTTCACCATCCAAAAGTGCAGGGTCTACCAAAATTTTGCAGCACCCCATCCTGCTAACTTTCGCTCATGTTTCATCACGAAATTAACCTAGACCATTGATTAGATCTCCGTGAAATCTCCTCCATCCAAAGGTCCAGGGCCTACCAAAATTTCACAGACCCAATTTGTTTTAGCATTCACACATGTTTGGGTTGTGAAATACATATCACCCGTAGATCTTCTCTATATAAAATCTCAACCGTTCAACTCTGTGGGTCCTATGATATTTCGCAGCCCCGACATGTTTTATCCTTCGTGCACATTGCAGCTACGAAACACATATCCACCATAGATCCGGCCCACTCAATATTGTGGCCATAAGAATAAGCTGACCCTACAATATTTCACAACCTTGACATAGGTTATCCTTCGAGCATGTTGCTACTGTGAAATTTGTCCCAACCATATATCTTCAACATCTTTAAATCTCGACCATTGAAACTTGAAGGATGTAACAAATTTTGCAATCCTCCACAACTTATCTCTCTGCACATATTTTCTCAGCGAAATCTTCCTCATCCATCGATATACCTTACTTGTTCATCCAACGGTTGATCCTACATGCCATTTAACCTTGTTCCGCCAAAGTCAATCCTTTTTTGAAACCACGCATCTTTTCTCGACGAAATCTTTATCAACCATTGATTTTATTTTCCATGTATCTACACCATTCATTTTTTCCACTGGATAACTATGAGTGGATTTTCATATCTGAACCCAAATGCAAGGTTATAACTCCAGTATTTTTTTATGTCTGTTCATTCCAGACCATGGGATAATCCATTTTGGCATTCAGGCTTAGGATAAGCCTCCCAAACAACCTCCAAATCACAAGACATGAAATTTTTTTTCCTATACCCCCCCTCATTTTTCACTGATCTAGACCTTTACAGGGGAATTAGTGCATATGCCTATGTAGAAATCTCCAAAATTTAGCAAAGGTGCTAACACTCTGTTTCAATGAGGTGCCGACAGAGTTTGTCACTGTTATCTCTGTTCATTATTAATAGAAATATCTGTTTCTCGTCCATTACATATTTTGAACTATGGATGTAGTTGTATTTGATTATACATGTTGGATTTATATATGCTAGAGTAGGCCTAATGTTATGTATCTAAATAATTATAAGCCATTATTTTAAATATTAAATATAGAGTTAGTAAACTAACGTAGGGTCACACCAATTCATTAAGCGGTGTGCATTAACCTATAAAAGGTTATCTCCATTACTGTAAAGAAACCATCATATATTCAATTATCAATTTACTGTGAGTTTAATTGTGAAATCATGTGGGTCTAGAACTATTTTTTGGGCTTCAAGTGGTATCAGAGCTACCTTTGGCTCCTCGGCACCTTCTGTAACCCCATCTACCAGCACCCATTTTTCCCCATCCCTCACCTGCTCCACGCGTTGTTTTCACCCTCCGCACTCATTTTCCACCACCTCCAGCTGCTCCACTACACCACATTCCTCCTCCTATATGCTTTCCATCCACCCTCCCTCCTTGCCACTTTCTACTGCTCCCTCCTTCCTCCACCATTCCGCGCATCCATCCATACCGTCTTCCACTTCACCCTGTCGTCCCTCCACCATTTATGTGTGTTCCCTCCCACGGGAACTCCATTCCACAACGCTCACCCTCCACGGCCTACTTTTCCCTTCGTCCATCCTCTACGCATCCATGCCCTCGCTGCCTCCTCACCACTCTGTCATTCCACATCCATGACCTGCAAAACAAAACAAAAAAACAAAAAATATATTATAAAACAATATAATTATAATACATTGATTAAATATATAATATAATATATTAATTCAATCTATATTATAATATATTTATAATATTTCAAATTTTGTTTTATGACATTAAAACAAAAAATTAAATAAAGATTTTTTATATAATAATTAATATAATTAATTATTATCCTTAAAATTCTCACTATATTTAAATAAAAATAAATAAATAATCCTCCCTATACAAGAAAAATGTCACAGATGAATGAAATTAAAGAACGAATGGCGAAATTAGAACTTAACCAAGCCCAAGGTTCTAAAACTCTTGAGGGATTACACTCAAGACTCAACCAAATTGAAATGAAAGTACGCAAAGGCAAAAATGAACTATCATAGACTGTCAAAAAAGAAGTCAATGAAGCAGTAGCTTGGGAGATGGAAGGTGTAAAAAGGGACATCACTGTATTGTTTGAATACGGATTAAGCAAACTCAAGCAACATTTGGAAGACACAATCACCACATTAGTTGGCAAGGTGTCAAAGGAATACCAACCATCCTCACATTCAAGCCATCATAAGATAATTCCTCCCAGAAGATAAATTCCACACGATCACTCTCCAAATCATGAACAATTGCTCTCTCCTAAAAAATAAGTGGATATCAAATGAAACCCAAGTTAGAATTGTCAAAATTCAATGGCGACAAAAAATGGAGCGTGGCATGGATCAACAAAGCAGAAGAATTTTTTTCCATACACAATATCACAACCGACGAAGAAATGATAAAACATGCCTCGATGCAACTAGAATATCAGGCTTACAACTGGTACATGTGGTGGAAGGTTACAACACAGACAACTAAGCGCAAGTTGAAAACATTCAAAAATGATTTCTTTAATAGGTTTGAAGATTTAAAAGAAAAGGACTTCTTCACAAAACTCACCAGACTATAGCAAAAAGGTGACGTCGATGAATACACCAACGAATGGCAAGCCTTGGTGACACATGTGCCGAAACTCACAAATAGTCAACGCCTCTAGACTTATGTGTACAGAATAAAACCATATATCAGAGATGAACTAGAACTATTAAATGTATCAACCTTGGACAAGGCAAGATGCAAGGAAAAAATCATTGAGGAAAAATTGAAAAATACGTGGAACAAGAACCATGAAAAAAGATCGAAGGTCCATCCAAAATACCAAGACCGACACCAAATACCAGCCACCACATCTAAGAAGTGACAAAAAAACCACTTTAGAAGTCCAACGAAGGAAACAAGGGAAGTGTAAATATTGTGGAGAGAAGTGGGACCCAAGACACAGATGTTTGAAAAAAGACACCACCAAGAACTTATATCAATGTGAAGCAAAAGAGGAAGAAAATTCAGATAGCGAGGAATCTGACATAGAAGAAACATGTGACATCCAAAATCCTCTGTCAGATTTAGAAGATGAAGAAATTCCCAAGATATCGATTTTATCCATAACAGGAATACACCAACCACCAACATTAAAACTTAAAGGGCATATAAAAAATAATAATGTTGTCGCCCTATTCGACACAGGAAGTACCCATAACTTCATCAACGTAAATGTTGCCAAGAGGCTTAACCTTTTCATATATCCAGTACCCAACATGAAGGTAATGGTAGCAGTGGGAAAATTCCACAAAGTTAAGCTGCAAATACAAGAGTATAACCTTGAGTCATAATTTTATGCAATACCCTTGGGACGAGTTGATGCAGTATTGGGAATTCAATGGTTGGAAACACTAGGTACCTACTCATCAAACCACCAAGAACAATTTATAAGGATTAAATGGAAAGGAGAAAGATACAAATTGTATGGGTTCCACCCCCCTCGCACACAAATTGTTTCATCCCACAAAATGGAGAAGCTAATTCAAAAGGGAGCACCAACTTATGTCGTACAATGCCAGGAGATGGAATTATTAACTTCAGAATTAGTTAAACCAGGTCATCCAGAGATCCAAGGATCAATCCAAAAGTACAAAAAAGTATTCGAATACCTTCCCATGGAGTTACCACTAGAAAGGAAGATCGAGCATGTCATCGAAATCAAGTCTAGATCAATCCCTGTCAATGTTAAACCCTAGGTACCCACACCATCATAAGACAGAGATTGAAATATTAATCCATGATTTACTGAAGTGTGGAGTGAATACAAAAATTTGGAGTCCTTATGTTGCACTAGTAGTACTGGTACGAAAGAAGGATGGGTCATTTAGGCTATGCATCGATTACAGAGGAATAAACAAGATAACTATTAAAGACAAATTCCCCATTCCATTTATCGATGAAATGTTGGACGAACTGCATGGCACAAGGTACTTTTGAAAATTAGACTTAAGGTCAGGATAATACCAAATCAGAGTAAGGCTAAAAGATGTGGTGAAGACAGCCTTCTAAACCCATGAAGGACATTATGAGTTTAAGGTAATTCCTTTTGGGCTAACTAAAGCTCCAACGACATTTCAATCAACCATGAATAACCTATTTCAGACATTCCTAAGGAATTTTGTACTAGTTCTTTTTTATGACATCCTTATATACAGTAAGACATGGAAGGACCATCTCTCACACCTAGAACAAGTGCTCTCTATTTTAAAAGAAAACCAGTTCTACGCCAAGATGTCCAAATGCACGTTCGGTTAAAAAGAAGTGAGCTATCTTGTGCACGTAATATATAAAGAAGGTGTCAAGGTAGATCAAGAAGAAATCAAATCAATCACAGACTGGCCCAAACCTACTAACATCTCCATGTTAAGGGGATTCCTCAGGCTAACTGAATACTACATAATATTCATTAGGAATTATGTGCACAGAACCACACGCTTATCCAACCTTGAAAGGAATTATGAAGAAGTGGAAAAATGTTTTGAAGCCTTGAAAGGAATTCTATCCTCCACACCTTTATTAGCTACCCTATACTTCTCCAAACCATTCATGATAGAATTTTATGCTTCAATTTATGGGTTGGGAGCAGTACTAATGCAAGATGAACACCCGATAGCTTTTGAGAGAAGGAAATTAAACAAGCGAGAACAATTGAAGTCTACATATGATAAGGAAATGCTAGCAATTATGCAAGAATTAGTAAAGTGGTGACAATACCTCCTAGGGAGAAAATTCATGATCAACATAGACCACAATAGTCTTCAATACCTACTTCAACAAAAAACATTGTCCACAAAACAACAGAAGTGGATAGAAAAAATCGCTTCTTTCGACATGGAAATAATACACAAAAATGGGAAAGAAAATGTAGTCACGGATGCACTCTCTAGAAAAGATGAGAATATTACCTCTTACTCCATATCAGTCACAATTCCATATTGGCTAGATGAAATACGAAGTGAATACGCTAAGGACCTAGAAACAAGCACTATAATTAACAATTCCAACCATGACCCCAAGTTTTATTGGAAAAACGATATCCTTTGGTATAAGGGGTGGATTTATTTAAACTCAAACTCTAATTTCAAGGTTAAGGCAATGAAGGAATCCCATGATTCACTAGCCACAGGACATGTAGGATTCTTCAAATCTTATCATAATGCAAGAATGTCATTTTTCTAGAAGGGAATGCAAAAATATATCAAGCAATATGTGGCAGAATGTGACAAATGCCAGAGGAACAAAAGCAAAAATATTTTAACCCCAGGGTTACTCCACCCACTACACATTCCAGACCAGAAATGGGAAGAGATATCAATGGATTTCATCGATGGGTTACCTTCATTAGAAGGAAAGGACAAGATCCTTGTAGTGGTCGATCGATTAACCAAATTTGCTCACTTCATGGCAATAAAAAAAACAGGCACAGAAAAACAAATTGCAGATGTATTTTGAAAAAATGTCTACAAATTACATAGCTTCCCAAAAGTCATCGTCAGCAACAGAGATGCAAAATTTAATCGGAAATTTTGAAGGGAATTTTTCAAACAAGTAGGCACATCACTCAATATGAGCTCAACTTACCCTCCCCAAACAGATGGTCAGACTGAAGTCATTAATAAATTCTTAGAAGCATATCTACGTTGTTTCATAACGGATAAACAAAACCATTGGTCTCAATGGTTACACTTAGCAAAATGGTGGTACAATTCAACTTACCACACCTCCATAAAAATAACCCCTTTCCAAGATTTATATGGATATCAACCTCCAAATTGGAAGGATTTAGTTTTGAATGACACTAATGTTCCAAAAATAAAGAACCAACTAGAGAAATCTCAAAAAATGATTGAATTACTCAAGGATAACTTAATCATGGCACAGAATCGCATGAGGCAACAAGAAGATCAATGCAGAACTGAAAGAGAATTTGAAGTAGGAGACTGAGTGTTCATAAGACTCCAACCCTATAAATAGGGATCCCTTAAAAGTGGAGGAAAACACAAATTGGCCCCAAATTTTTATGGACTGTACCAGATTATCCAAAAGATTAGTCAAGTGGCGTATAAATTATAGTTACCTGATAAAAGTCGTATCCACAATGTCTTCCATGTATCATGTCTCAAAAAAATGTTGGGGAAACATCAAACAGTACAAACAACACTTCCTATGTTAGATGACGAAGGGAGGATCATTTGGGAACCCGAGGAAATGACTGCAACCCGAGAAAGAAAACTTTGTTCTCGAACACTCAAGGAATATCTCATTAGGTGTAATAATTTTCTAGATGAAGACGCATCACGGGAGACAGAATAGTTTCATCAACAATACACGTCCTTACCCATGCTTTCAGGACAAAACATTCTAAAAGACGATGACAATGTTATGTATCTAAATAGTTATAAGCCATTATTTTAAATATTAAATATAGGGTTGGTAAACTAACGTAGGGTCACACCAATTGATTAAGCGGTGTGTATTAACCTATAAAAGGTTATCTCCATTATTGTAAAGAAAACCTCATATATTCAATTATCAATTTACTGTGGGTTTAATTGTGAAATAATGTAGCTCTAGAGCTATTTTTATGCTTCACCTAACACTTTAACATCTATCATGCTTTCCTTGTTCATTGTTGCTGAGGGTGAATTGTAGGTACAAGCATGTTGGAAAAGCTCAACGGGGATCTACTACAACCGTCCGGAATAAGGTCTGTTTTGTATCCCTTAGTGTTAGAAGCATTTTTTCTCTTACATATTGAAGTGGATTGATTTATGGTGTCATTCAGTCTGTTGTGGTATACCCCAAGCCATAGGGTGTTTCTCTTTGTAACACTCCCCATAAGAAATTTCCATGAAAGTTACCATACAGATGATGCACCTTGTTAGCACCTAGAATCACACCCAAGGTTGTGGGAAGGTGGACCCCAACATTAGAGGAAATTTGGGGTCTAAAATGGGCCTTATAAGAAAACGTGCCAACAACAAATTTTGTGAGTTGGAATTCAAGAACCAATAGAATTTCAATAAACTGAGTCAACCATAATGGTTGAATTGGCATATTTGTCATAAAAGAAAACTACTTTTTCTGTTCGTATTTTCGACATATCTCCATGTCTTTGTACTCAAATTTCAAGCAGGAGAGCTTGTTGGATGCGGAATTTAATTCCGCATCCAACGAGTACCCACACTGCATACTTTTGACGGACCTCGCTACCCCAAAAACAAGAAATACCTGAAAAAACGTGGTGATGATGTCATCATCACCACGTTTTTTCAGGTATTTCTTGTTTTTGGGGTAGCGGGGTCCGTCAAAAGTATGCAGTGTGGGTACTCCTTGGATGTGGAATTAAATTCCACATCCAACGAGCTCTCCCGCTCAAAATTTGAGTAAATACATAGGGAGATATGTCAAAAATACGAACACAAAAAGTAGTTTTTTTCATTCTTCTTCCAAAATTAATAAGTATTATTTTATTATTTTAACTATTATTTTATTAGTTTAACTATTATTTTATTATTTTCCTTAGGAGGCCCATTTTAGACCCCAAATTTCCTCTAATGGGTAATAGTAGAACCAATTTAGGAAAGGGAGTTGGCTCCCCCAATTCCAGAGAGGGATCTCTCACATATGTATAACAAGGTTAGACATAATGTCACAAAATGAATATCAATAATTGGTGGTTGGAAACAAAATGAAGTTGTATCGGGCTATGGAGTCAAAATTCTCAGGAAAAAAAGCAGTTTGCGTAGAAAAACAATTTCAAGAGCAAGGTAATGCTTTGATCACAGTTGTTATGTTTGGGGTCTGGTGGGATAAGCAGAACAGTGATAGTCCGCTAACGTGGAGCACCGTAGGGATGAATTCTGCGCCAGTATTGGAAGAAATAATTTGGTGGATATCGAAGACAATGGCAGGAGCATATGAGTATGAATTCCTAACCATTATACACTATTTCTATGACATGAAGAACATATGCACATGAGGAAAAGAAATGTACAGACTGTGATTTAGAGACACACAAGAATTCTTTTAACCCATATGACCAGCATTCGGCTCCGTATATTAGTTCCAGAATATCATAAACACAATAGTATTTATAGATTCAATACCAACCAACCTTTATCCCTCTGCGGGGAGTACATTTATAGTGCTTTTGGCCCTTGATATTGACCACAGGGTCAAAATTAGTCACAAACAAACATCTAACAAACTCTAACGTGGCACATTTGCCATTATTTATGGATGGCAAGATGATGTGGAGTGTTGAAAAATAGGCTTTAAATCCCCTCTTGCATATCTCAGCTGGTGACATATCTTTGAAATATGAGAGATGTTATTTTGACTGACTATGTCCTCATCAAAACCCATGTCTTCATTTTCTCTTATTCACCTCCAGCTCTCCAGGATCTGATTTTGAGATTGATGAATCGGACAGTAAACTTTAAATTTCTAGAAAAATACACTCTCAATATTCCTTCAATTATCCCAATATGTGATACCTATGTAAAACTTTAAATGAAGGATTTTTTTTAATATTGTCTTGTGATGAACAAAAACCTCTCAGTTTTGTAAAATGCATTCCCAGTTGGTAGAAACAACCCTTTGAATTTGATGACTAAAACAATCAATTGAAAACCTGAAAATTGCCCTGTAAAGATCACTTCGATTCTCTCAATCCATGGCACCTGTGTGAAAAATAAGAGAGTTTATTGTATATAGGTATGTTATGAAGGAAAATCTCTCTTGGTTTCTCAAAATTCACCTTGTTTTAGCAGAAACAACTCTCATAATTTACTGGCTCAAAACAGTCATTTTCAGAAAACTTGTTCGGTTGCTCAAAGAGAGTTTTCATGCCACTTGTTGAATTTATGATATTTATAGTCTCATATTTATAATAAGAATTTTCAACCTTAAACTAATAGCACTTTCCCTGGCAGGAAATTTTCTAACCATCAATCTATTTGGCTAAATATCACACGTGTATCAATCTGCTTGTGGCATAGAAATTATGTTCATCTCTTTAGACACTAACTTCTCTTCACATTCACCCAGCAGAATATTTATGAATCGTTGATTTGTTTGATTAAACCAACACGTGCATTGACTTGTCCACCGTATATACAGATTCACTGATTTTTAAAGAATTAAACAACAAACACCTTCAATCTGCAAAATTAGTATGGGCAATAGATTTCTTGGTCAATCAACACGATGAGGATGCATGGTTAATGATTTCAACATAGGTATCTCTATTTCACAGATTTTAAAAACTTATTTTCACCATGCAAGTTGATGTAGCAGAATCCACCTGAGCGGTTGGATAAAATTGAGTTTGATCTAAGCTATTAATTCTGGAATTTCACATAGTCCTATGTACAATTCGTTGTTATCAACCCAAATGGCACTTCTCCATCTGAGTGCCGACAATTCATTATGTTGGTACACAAAAGGACATTTTAGGATTGAATTTTGCCAAAACACTATAGATGGGCATGACATGAGATGCATTTATCCTTCAACCAGCTTGCTACATTATTTTTCTAAGCATGGATTGGTGTACGTGACTATCTCCATTGAAACTCATGTACATACGTGACTATCCTTATTGACAACTCACATACTATACGCGACTATCTCCATTACAACTAGTGGACAGATCTGTACATGGGTTTCCTTTAAGAGACTTGCATGTCATATGCGGGTTGCTTATATTAATAGTCGCGTACACTTCCATTTGACATTAAAAAATATAAATCACAATTAATGGAGATTAGTTGAGCCCTGATCATTAACCATCTCAACTGTCTCAACCTCCTCAACCTTCGAAACTGCTCTATTTCCCAAAGTATAAATAGAGGCCTTGGGGAGGGAATTAATCAATAAATTTTGGAGAGCAAATTTATGCTGGTGGTATATCTTCAGAAGTCTTGGAGCAGCAGAACTCAAATTCCTTTGGTTGTAGAGGAGTCCTTGTCTCAGGCATTGGTTCATACACTTATCTCATTCACTGATTGTTAATAAAGAGAATTCTTCTTCCAACATTGTGTTGAGTCTCTTTCATGTATTAGGGTTTGATGAATATATTTGATTAAGCAATATATATGTTGTTTATCTAACTTGTTATATATACATGTATAAGATTGTACTTGGAGAACTTTCTCTTTGCAGGTGAAGGAGGTACATCCTTGAAAGCTTTGGAGAGAAGTAGAGCAGAAGAATATAAAGCTTGGATCAACCGTCGGCAATCGGGTGAGTCCAATATTTCTTCCTATTTCCTTTCTGCATTTAACTAAAGCTAATTGTATACAAGTTTTAGAAGTAAGTTGGTAAACCCAAACCCTAGGTTATAAGCATGTTTATTCCTGAAGAACAAAACTAGCGACACTAAGAAACCGTCTTTCAACTTTCTTCGGGAAAGCATATCTTTTACCCTTTCTGACTGTTGAGACTTTAGGAATTTTCATAGTGATTGCTCTATGGTTTGTCTATGTTTAGGCGACCTTAGGGTTTGAAAATTTAAATTTACAATCATGTAGGACCAACCTATTAGAAGGTCACGAAGGTTGCAAAACCTTCCTCCTCTTATCACATTGGAACCTCCACCTTGCCCTCAAAGGTGGATATTGGACACAGACGGTTCATTTGAACCGATAGGAGTCAGTGAAGTTCCGGGTGAACCAAAAGTTAGGGAAAACTATCTTAATTTAAACACAGTTGAGATAGAAGACTTGCAGGTTGACGAGTTTGCAAGGAATTTTAATACACTTGAAACTGATTTAAATGATACTGTGATCGTTCAGGTTCGTCCTTTTGATCCAGGATAATGTCTACCATGATTGTTGTCCCTATGGGAAGGATAATGTCTACTGCAGGAGAAATTTCTTTTACTTTCATCTCAGTCGCTCCGGCTAAAGGGGATCTACCTCCCCCAGTTAGTACCCCTAGAACAAACATACCTACTACGCCCTTAACTCCAGCGAGCCGAGTGGTTCAACCACCGGCTCCCACAATTCTAGCAAGTTCTTCTGGTGGAATGGTCACTGGGATTCCTAGTGTACCTACTATACCTACCTCCTTCGCACACACTGCCCAGATTGGTTTGACATGATCCTCGGATTTTGTCCAAGGATTTCCTTGGAATGGGGGGCACATTCCCCCATCCACTCCATACGTAGGCCCTACACCCTCTTATGTAGGAGTGCAGTTTGGGAACACCAACCCTTATGGTCAAGGTTTCCAAACCCCAATTTTTGCTCCATTCATGAGCTCTCCTTTTTTTCTTTTTAGCGAAGGGATACCTGCTCTTGTATTTCAAACCCCAGTTTCAACTGGGGTAGCCAAAACCTCTTATACTACACCTTACACAAACAATCCTGTGGCTTATGGATGGAACCCTTTTCAAAGCAACCCATCCACTTCACAACCAGCAGCAAGGGGAAACCCCACCTTCACATATGGGAACATGGGGGTAAGTCCCTCTAATCCCCAAACTGGTACTTTTAGTGCTCCGGTTAGACCTAATATTCCTTTCCTGGCAACGTGAAACTTGCCAGATTTGTCTAAACTGATGAATGACCCATTGAGGCATGATCCCTCCTGGCTGTTTATACCTACCAAGTTTCCCTCGGACATCCCAAAATTCGAAGGCAAAGTTGGTGAATATCCTGGGGCTCATGCCACCACTTTTCATTTATGGTGCTCTTCCAACTCACTGAATGAAGATTCAGTTCAGTTGAGGCTGTTCCAAAGAACCTTGATGAGTACTGCAACAAAATGGTACATTGAGTTTCCTTCTACTGCATTCATTAGTTTTTGGGACTTGGATAATGCTTTTCTTAGTCACTTCCAGCTTCATGTCCGATATGATTTCGAAGCGGACTTGTTTTCTACCTTTCGGCAAAACAAGGCCACCCATATCTCAGATCACATCCAAGAGTGGAGGAGGTATAAGAGCCTTATTAAAGCCACTATTCCTCCTAAGTTCTTACTAGAATGGTTCCTTAAATCCTTATTGCCTTATATATCTAAGGACGTGTCTACTTCAGGAGTGACGAACGAGGAAGAAGCTATCCTTAGGGCCCAGCAACTTGATTTATTCTCAGACTGGGATCTTATACAAGTTTATCCCTAAGGCACCGAGGCCAACACATGATGCAGAGAAACCTAAGCCCGGACCCGATGCCGATGGTGTGGTTGGTTCTATGAATTCTCCCACTGTAGAATATTTGGCCAAATATATCCATCAGCTATCCATCAAACATTCTATGGTGGAGGTAGCAAAAGCTGCCCCCTCACCCCAAACTACAAATGTTTTTGCACAGACCTCTCAGAAGGGAAATCAGCACCCCAGTGGGAAAAAGAAGAGAGGAAAGAAAGGGGAGGGAAATCAAAACAAGTAGAAACCTGCAAATAATGCTGATGGGGGAAAGAAACAAAAGAAGAAGGTGAAATTCCCATGTAAGTTGTGCCATGAAGATCACCTCACCCATCTTTGTCCCCTTATGGAACAAGCTCAGAAGCTATTAAAATCTCAACAACCAGCTGTCCTAAAGGATCCTTTTCCCCAGGGGCATAATTTTGCTTCAGCTTCGAATGCAGCAGGGGGCACCCCAAATGCCCCTAACCCCAATTATATCAACATGGTTCGATCTCAAACTTTACTACAGACCAGGAATAAGAACTATGAAAAAGAGACCTCGGAGAAGGGTAAGTCCATAGGTGAAACTTCTAACCCTCTCACGATCGAGAAACCTGCTGAAATTATGCCCAAGATACTGAAAGGTGTCTTTAAGAAGACCTTGCATAATCCTAATGATAGGGATGCATCCAACTACTCCGTAGTTGAATACTTAGCCCATACACCTTATGCGATGTTAGCTTTAGAGGCATTACAGAGTTGTCTCACCCAGCGGGATACACTCTTAGCATCCTTAGGCAGTATGGACTCATCGAGTTTCATGGTGAAATTTCACTTGTCTGAAGTCAAAATTCACCTACCTTACCATGTAGTCTTATTGATAGATGTCATCCATGGTGGAAATACCATTGGAAGGGTAGTTGTCGATGAGGGTGCTTCTACATGTGTTATTTCCTTGTCATGTTGGAAAGCTCTTGGATCCCCAGAGCTGGTCTTGTCAAACACCCTGCTTACTGCTTTCGACAGAAGTTCATTCCGTCCACATGGTATTCTACTGGCTTTTGAAATTAAGCTGGTAGAGAAAGCGGTGTCTGTTGAGGTGGAGGTGATTGATGCACCTTTGGACTATAATTTTCTCTTGGGAAGAAGCTGGACTTATGCCATGTCTGCTATTGCATCGACCATCTTTCGGGTGGTAGTGTTTCCATACGAAGGGAAGTCGGTTACTGTTGACCAACTCAATTTTACTCGAAAAGGCCATAGGGAATCTAATGAGTCCACTGTACCATTGGTTGATCAGGCCAAACCTGTTGCAAAGAGATTAGGAGCTGGAATGTATGCATCATTGATGGTCACATTTGATCTTCTAGCTCTGATTAATTATATAGGTTCTACTAGTGTGGGGAAGTCCATAGCCACGGTTGTTGATAGGACTGATCCTTGGGTTCTCCCTTCCCACCATGAACCTGAAGTGCCCTTATCGGCAATGGAAGTGGCTCATAAAGCTATCACCCAAACCACTATTGATCCCATTCTGGTCCCCCTCTCAGTCTTAGAGGAATTGGAAGAAGCTTATCTGCCTGCTTGGGTAGAAAACTCTTTGCATTCTATAGATTGTTTAGATATGGTTTTACCTTCTGATGAAGCCATTCTAGAAGCCATGTGCGGACAAGATAAGATCTCTAAATATATTCATCATCGATCCTATTTTCTTCTAGAGTTAAGCAGGATAGAGAATCAAGAGTTTCATATGAGACTAGAAGATGATGTTGATATGCATGTTAATCCCTTACGAAGGGAAGGAGTGTTTACTGAGGTGAATATGGAAAATATTTCTGCTACCATGCTTATCAACATATCTTTAAATCCTAACATTGTGGAAAATATACATATCGACGCAAACTACTCTCCTGAGGAGATTGCCATTTATACCGCCTTGTTTAAGGAATTTCGTGATGTTTTTTCTTGGTCATATGAGGAAATGCCAGGCATTGATCCGTCTATAGTCGAGCATAAGATCTGAACATACCCTGACACTAAACCTGTTCGGCAAAAGTTGAGACCTGTTAACCCGTGTAAAGTGGCGGCAGTGAAGGCTGAAGTGGAAAAACTGCTGAAAGCTAGTGTTATTTATCCCATAGCTTTGACGGAATGGGTATCCAACCTTGTTCTTGTTGATAAGAAGCAAGGGACCATATGCATCTATACTAAATTTAGAGATTTAAACAAAACATGTCCTAAGGACAACTATCCCTCGCCATTTATAGACCAAATTATTGATGCTTGCGCAAGAAGTGAAGTTTTTTTGTTTATGGATGGTTTCTCCAGATATAAACAAATTCAAATAAAACTGGAAGAACAACATAAAACTACTTTCATTTTTCCTTGGGGTACCTTTGCGTACAAAAAAAATTCCCTTTGGATTGAAAATTTCTAGGGCAACCTTTTAGCGGGCAATTAATTTTTCCTTTCATGATATTAAAGCCATTGTCGAACCCTACCTTGATGATCTTCCAGTACATTCTCATAAGAGGATTGACCATCCATATCACTTGCGTTTGATATTTGAACGATGCAGATACTATAAAATTCACTTGAATCCCCACAAGTGTGTGTTTTGTGTCGAGTCATGGATATTTCTTGGATTCATTGTCTCTAATAAAGGCATTCAGGTGGATCCTTTAAAAGTTAAGGCCATTGTAAATCTGCCTCCTCCTCGTTCTATCAGGAAACTTCAGAGCCTGCAGGGAAAGACCAATTTTCTTCGACGTTTCATTGTAAACTATGCCAAGATTACCAAGGGTTTCATGCACCTATTAAAACAGGACACCCCATTTGTATGGGATGAAACTGCACAACACGCTTTCGAGGCATTGAAAAAAGCTTTGTTGTCGGCACCATTATTGCATCCGCCAAATTACTCTAGGGATTTTATATTGTATCTGGCTACGTATGAGTTGACCATAGGGGTAGTCCTAGTCTAGGAGTACGATAAGCTCCAAGAGTATGTCGTTTACTATCTTAGAGGTGCTTTAGCTAGACTTGAACTCAGGTACTCCCATGTCGAGAAGTTGGCCTTAGCAACTGCTTATGCTATTCAGAGGTTACGTCACTACATCTTACTAAGGACTACAATGGTAGTGGAAGATGTTAATACTTTTCAATATGTTTTGTCCCAAAGGATAGTTGGAGGAAAATTCAACAAATGGATAGTCATTCTCCAAGATTTTGACTTTGCTTTTGAGTCCGCCAAATCCAAAAAATCCTTGGTTTTTGCTGAGCTTATTGCAAAATTTCCAGTAGAAGAGGATGTAGCTATTGAACAAGACTCATTCCTAGATGAGCACATCTTTTTTATTTCCACCTTTGACCCCTGGTATGGAGATATACTTATCTATCTCCAAAATCTGAAGTGTCTTGCAGCTTTCTCACGGGAAGAACAACATAAACTACGCCTACATGCCAAGAACTACCTCATCATAGGAGATACTTTATACTATAGAGGGGTAGATTCTATTTTGTGTTGATGTCTTACCCATGAGGAAGTGGAGATTGTCTTAAATGATGCCCATAGTGGAGCATGTGGGGGTCATTCATTTGGGTTAGCAATGGCCCAGAAGATATTACGTGCCGGTTATTTCTGGCACACAATCTTTAAAGATTATGTGGAAGCAGTGAAGCGTTGTCACCCTTGTCAGCTTTATACCAGAAAAATGTGGTCACATCCCGCTCTGTTATTTCCCATCATCTTAGTGGGCCCCTTCATGAAGTGGGGAATTGATTACGTGACGTGTAACCCATCCTCGGCTGGGGGGGCACAAATATATCATTGTCGTTGTGGACTATTTTACGAAATGGGCAGAGGCAATGCCCACCTTTAAAGCTGACAGGGAAATTGTAGATTTCTTCATGTTCATTCAAATTATTGCACGATTCGGTATACCTAAAGTGATTGTCATTGACCATGGCAGTCATTTTCAAAATAGCATGATGACTGAACTGACCACTATCCTAGGATTTAGACAAGAACATTCATCTTCATTCTATCCTCAAGCAAATGGTCAGGTCGAGGCTATTAATAAAACTTTGAAGACTATCCTCAAATGTACTATTAATGCATCCTGTTCCAACTGGCATATCATGCTGTATCCTGCACTTTGGGCATATCAAACTAATGTAAAAATTGCTACAGGTTTTTCACCTTTTTAACTCATCGATGGAGTGGAAGCTGTTACCTTGATTGAATGTGAAATTCAGTCTTTAAGAATTGTTATTCATGTGTTACTTGATACGACTAAGCTTGAAGAATGTCTATTACATTTAGAACACCTTAATGAACAGTGTAGAGATGCGCTGACAGCAAACCAAGCTCTTAAAAATAGTGTCAAAAGCCAATATGATAAATCGGTCAAGCCTCAAATTTTCTCTGAGGGAGAACTTGTTTTGCTCTGGGACAAAGACAAAGAACCCCTAGGGGCAGGAAATTTTAGGTCTATGTGGTTAGGACCTTATATCGTGTCGAAAGTGTTAAAGAAGGGTGCATATGAATTGATAGATTTCAGTGGGAATAAGCTGGCTGAGCCTAGAAATGGGCTCTACCTAAAAAAGTACTATGCTTAGACTTAACAATTTTTCTTGTATTTTATTGTATGTATTTTTTATGTACACTAGTTTGTCGGTTTGTGTCTTTTATACCATCTGATGGTTGTTTCAAATGTCTTTTGAGAGGTTTGTAGGTTTTTCTGATGGTGCCAGTTGCCACACTTGTAATATAGCTTCGGCTGCATGGGTCATTTATTCACCCTAGGACAGTTAATTGCCTCAAGAGGCACTTGCTTAGCTCCTGCTTCCAATAATGTGGCTGAATATAGGGCTGTCATTGAGATTCTATGGGATTCTTTGTCATGTGGTATCACTTAGCTGGAAGTCCGACTGGACTCTCAACTGGTGGTTTCCCAGCTCAATCGGGCTTATCAGGTGCGGAACCCTATTATATTGCGTCAGTTTATGCAAGTTAGGTTATTGGAAAGACATTTTTAGTTCATTACATTCAATCATATTCCAACGAATCAAAATTCATTAACTGATGCATACGCTAATTACATCTTGGATTGGAATTTAACACATCTTACATAAAAAGTATACATCAAACACATAAAAAACATTTGTAAATAAACCAGCAAATATGTGTGTGTGTGTGTGTGTGTAAATATCTATCCATATAGATAGGCCGAGTATCTAATCCTCGGATCTAGTCATAACTGTATAATATACAAAAAATATACAAAATATGGATCTAAGTCCATCAAAATGCCCCTAGGTCTAAGCTTGACCACCCTGGTCCCCCTAGTCACCCTGTACTCTGGCTTCTTTAGCCTCTTCAGCTTCAGTAGCCTCAACAACATTTATGTATTCCAGTACTGCTCTAGCTACCTACCTCAAAAGGCATATCTAGACAGGTGGTACACCAACCACGAACTCATGCATGATGTCTAGGATGTGCTCAATCCATAGAGTAGGTACTCTCTGGGTAAGCTTGGCCAGCTTCCCCTCAAGAACCCTAATCAAGCCCTAGTCTTCTCCCAAGACAAGACACACATACATGCGTGGATTCCCTTCAAGGCGGATTGGTCCAATATCTTCATTTTGACATTTTAAAAGGATTAGAACTCTTACACATATGTATATATCTCTATATTTAAAATTCATAAAAAATTGAAAAATTGAAAATAAAAACTACCTAACTCTCCCCATGCTCCTCCTGGAGGGAGGACAAGGTCAGCATCACCACAGAAATCCATTCTGTAACATCCCCGACCCTTTGACCGGTGAAGAGGACACTACTAACACCAAACATATGGGAAAACAACCCCATGAACATGAACAGGCATATAATGCTGAAATAAAAAGCTTAAACATAATACATACACTATTACATTTCGACCAAAAATCCGACGGCCATATTGTCAGATTTTCGACACTGCCCTGTCGCATGTACGACACTGTGATTTTTTTTAAAGTGTCGGTGGATTTTCGTCGGGTATTCGACATCTTTCTAATCCGTTGGTTAAGCGACACCTCAGTTTATCGTCGGTTAAATGTGAAGTGTCGGTTAAGCGACATGGTGTACCGTCGGTGAAGAGACGGAGATAAGGATTATGCGTCGGTTAAGCGACATGTAGAACCGTTGGTTAAGCGACGGAGATAAAGATTAAGCGTCGGTTAAGTGACATCTTGAACCATCGGTTAAGCGATGGAAATAAAGACTAAGCATCGGTTAAGCGACATCTAGAACCGTCGGTTAAGCGACGGAAATAAAGACTAAGCGTCGGTTAAGCGACATCTAGAACCATCGGTGAAGCGACGGAAATAAAGACTAATCGTCGGTTAAGCGACGTGTAGAACCGTCGGTTAAGCGACGGTAGTGAAGTTTTTTTTTTTAAATACCTGCAAATTGGATCAGAAAATATTTGGATGTGAGCATTACAAGTGGAACTGCAAATTGAAAGCTGCTTGGTTACATAATTGGTTTCTAAAAGAGTAGCGGAGATACATGCGATGTATCCAATATCATGAGCTACAATTTCACGAACTTTGTCAGATTTGTCTTGAACCAAGACCCTGAAATATTAGAAAGCCAGTATCAGTAACTGATAAGTACGAAATTTGGATTGAGGTTAATAATTCCTAACTGTATTTTAAGCAGCACCTACTCCAATCTTTTACACATGGCTGTAATAATATCATAGCTAGGATTGAATGCAAGAATAGGCATAGATGCAACAGCTTCAGCTCGGACATCAGCACTCTGATCTTGCAATGCTAGGTCCAAAACCTCGAGAATGTTTTCACTCATTACTTTGATCCCTATATTAGACAACATACTGATAACTTTGCACTTTGTCTTCCTGATGATATCATATTGGCTGTCAATATTAAGAAACAACCATGGAAGTTTTAAAATTGAAAAAAGGGTTTCTGTGTTCACAAATTGTTCTCTGCTGCTTGGATCAGCACATATATTGGTTATAAGCCTCATTTCTCCAGGAAAAAAACCTACATTCAGTACATACTAATTCAAATTATTAACAGAATAAGACTTGTAACTTTACATCTGCAACATCAAAAAACCATTCAGGAGAATCAATTTGAAAAAATAAACAACTTCAGAGGTAGGCCCTACTTTCTTGTTTGATATTAAATTTGGAACCACCAAACTATTTTCACTTTAAAACTTACTTTGTAAAAGCAATATCCTATCCACTACATCCAGATATATGGATAGCTGAAAGATTGTAAGAGTTCCTTCCTGGCCCTGGAATCAGAAATAGAAAAGTAAAACTAGGAAGCAAAATGAAAAGAAAATTGACTGTTATACAAAGTTACAAACAAACCACAACCTATGAAAGACATTTCAGTCTAAAAACAAGAACCTTTATAGACATCCATGACATCGATGCCATAAGTTGCCGAGATATGTGAATATAACATAAGCTCTTTGGATATTTAGAAAATACTTGGTAGAGCATACTCAGAGCAGTTAAGGCACGTTCTTTCATTGAATCTGAATAAACATTGTTTGGATCTAAGGAATTAACAACCTTCAGAACCAGTTCATGAAAATAAGCTACATATGATTCTCTCTCTTGTAACAAATCATATTTGGAGCTATGTTCTGCAGTCTGTTCATTCAAATTTATGTCTGACCCACTTGAAGGCCAAGCCATAACATGTGTGTCTCTGTCCATTCTCAAGAATCCTTCATCAAATGTCTTTAGACGTTTGATCTGTATATTTATACCATCTTTGCTGACCCTTTTCTTCCTGATAGGAGAGACCCTTTCTACTTCCAAGTCACTCAAGGATGGCTCGGCTTCTTTGGCACCATTTGTTTCAACTTGACCTCCTACAGCCTGAGGACCCAATATTTCCACAGCGACTTGAATACAATTCACAAGCTGGAAACAAGGTCCAGGGTAGTGCAAAAGGTCAACAAGCATGTCTAAGTTCTAAATATGTGGTGGACATGTATTAACTATCTGAACATAAGCATTGCACATGGCCACTTGAGACAAGAACATGAAGAGAAAATGCTTATTCAACTTTCAGGAAAAAAGATCTATATAGGAGTTCTAAATCATGGCTGAGACACAGCTTACCTTCAGTCCCTGGCTGCTTGTATTCTGAAAAGTCTGAGTAAACACACTTAGCAACTCTTTAGCTGTACATTCAACAATGTGTTTGGGACATATGGTATATAAAGTATGAAGGAAAGCACCCATGGCTGAATCATAAATAGCAGTCTTGAGAGCATAATTTTGTCAATGTACCTTGAATTATGTATGAACATGAAAAACAACGAGAAAATGTGAGGAAACACTGGATGAATATTGAAGGTATATTGTATGTAGCAGCTCCACAACCTAGCACTTCTAATTTTCTAAAACAATGCAATGTTTCCGTACCCAAAATGGAACTACTACTTCTACCATTAGTGTAACTGAAACAGAAAACTAAGAGTAATAGAAATAAAGAGCCAAAGACAAAAACAACAGCAATGAAGGAAGACTACTCCCATAAACTGACTGATTGTATAGAAGGGTAGGAAACCCCTAATAAAAGAAATAAGGCCCTTATTACATAAAAGTCACATTTTACAAATATTAAATTATGATACTGTAAGAACCTAGGACTAGAATATTATTACAAAATCGTGAGCATACATACCGATTTCATAGTCATTTAGGTGATTTTTGTCCAGTGTTCTAAAATATTGTTTTAGTTTAGACATCATTTACAGAGCAACCTTGGTAAATATGGAATAGCTATGCAAAATACACATCTTGACTCTTCCAAGCTCCCTTCGAGTCATTTCAACTTTTTGTATTAAAAAAAGCTAGTCGCATTAGCCTATAAACAAGACCCACAATATTCTCCTGAACACATTGTAGATATACACCAGCATGCAGAGACTAGCATGGTCTAAATCATGACCAAAGAAATTACAGACAAAATTTCAACAGAATTAAGAATTTCAAAAAACGTTAACCAATAACATGATGATATTGATGATGTTTCAGAGCCTCATGCAATATGAATCCATGCATATAGCAGTGCCTAGCACCCAACCTGATTTCAAGAGCACCCAACCTGATTTCAAGATGGACACCAAGATTAACATCCCACATTTTGACAACACCATCAAAGCCAATGAATTAGACACATGGCTCTTAAGTTTAGAAGCATACTTCGAAACCCAAACCCCCAAACAGGTGCTCAAACAATCATGATTACAGGATTACAGATTGATGATTGAGCATTCACATGGTTGTAAGTATTACAACCACCCTCGTAAATAGTAGTATACACACTATACAAGGGTGAGACCAGTTTAAAGGAATCTTTCCCAACCATTTTTACCTTTCAAGTATTGCAAAGATCTTATGAAGTGGTGCTTTCATCTTATCCAAACAAGTGCTCAAACAGTGCATTTGTGTATCAACTTGTTTCATATATTGTCAATCAAAATGGAGATGAAAGAGAGTGATTGAATTTTTTTGGATAAAATTTGTGGGCAATCTCTTCTCTCGCATCCAACAGGAAATGGAGTTGTTTCCCATTACCTCCTCACTCAAACAACTTTTCAAATGGCCCCAAAATTTAAAGCTAAACTTGAAAAGGCATTGGTACGAGCAATACCATAGCTACATGCTTGATAGATCCAACCACCCAATAACTCCTCTACTAAAGTAGTGACACACACCATATACCTCCAAATAATGTCAACAAAGTGGTAGAAAAACTTCACACAAGTATAGCAATTATCACAAGTTATGTTGCCAAGGGATGCAATCCCGAGTCTCCATGTCCTAGGATATAACTTTATGCAGGTATTGCACTTATCAAAAGTTGTGTTGCTAAGGGATCGGAACTTGAATTTTTCTATATCAGTAAGAACAAACCCCTGATATATTTCATTTCCTCTTCAATGGAACCCATTTTAAATTGAGTTTTACTCTATTTAACATACCTTCACTTTTACTTAAACATTCAATGGCTTCATATTGACCTTGTGATAGGTTCAAGTTTCAATACTTCTTCTCCTCATGCAGTGGCTCATCTTTTCCCTTGGGTGTATTAGGCAAGCACTCGGGTTTCTTTTATTTGACCATTATGTAACTCCTTTAATGCTCTACAGTTCCTTTGATTGAATTTTCTCTAAATGATGGCTAGGCTTGAATAAACCCCTACTTAAATTCCTGTCAAAAGCAGCTCTGTCATGGGATTAACTCAAGGAGTACAGTCTCAGATTGGTCACTATGTTTGTTCGAAGATGAGGGAAGAGAACACCATACAGCAAACATCAATGGTAATCATGGAAGTGCTGAGTGCACAGGGACCTGTTAAAGACAAGCAGCAGACGAAAAAAGGCCATAGTGGCCATGTATTCTCTTATCTTCTTAGGTCTTTATGTATTTCACTTGCACTGTTTTGTTAAGCTAGTTTATTCGAAAATATAGCTATAAATACTTTGTGAATGCAGTAAATACAGTACAGTATATGTATGCTAAGGATAAAATTTTGTGGAGTTGCTCTACAGAAGATAGAGCATTTTGGCTACCGACTTTGGACTGTATCATTTTGGCTATTATTCTTCAGCCCTTCAATACAAAAATATTTACCCATTTTGATTAAAAAATATATTTCAATTAATGTCAGAAATAAGAGTATATAATTGGGAAAAAGAAACCCAACATGTCAAAATAGACTTAAATATACATGCAGTTACATTTTCATAAGAATATAAATATTGCATGGTAATGGCATAGAGAAGAAATACAGCAGAATCTTCAAAAGAAATCTATGTGAGTTAATTTAGAGAATACCTCCACTGCTTTGGGATGATGCCACCTGGGAATTTAGCTCAGCCAATGGCTGCAGAAATAAGTTGTAAAAGTAAAATATATATCTTTCAGTACCAGCTAATTTTCCTTTCCAAAAAATAATATTCATAAACTAACATAAAATTAAATAACCAGACAAAAATCCAATTAAGTGGAAAGTACCATTCATTTAATCTAAATATCTGAAGCAACAAGGGCCATTAAAACCTATGAAAATACAGAAATGTTACAGAGATAATCAAGCAAAATCATTAAGGAATAATTTTCCTGAATTGGCCATTTTTTTACCATTTTCTCAAAAATATACTCATACAATCATTTGGTTTGCCTGGGGAATGTTGAACATTAGGACATTCATCCCAAATTTCCAAGATTATATAGCAGGTCAAAAAAGTCTTAGAAAATTTGCCTTTAAATTTTAAATTCCATTGTACCCTTAAAATAAATATGCTTTCTTGACATTATCCCCAGAGAATAAATACATTTAATATGAACTCTACTTACACCAGGACAACATAGTACCAAGAGTAGAGAAGTGCCACAGAAAGGTCCTATGTCTGAATATCTCATTTTATATCTGCTGCTACAGAAAAGGCAGATGTTTTACTGCATTTCAAGATAACTCAGCTGTTATGCCATCCCTTTAATCCCAATTACCTAGAATAATATAATCAAGTGGCTAAATAAAGTCCCAGCCTTGGAAACCTTTAACTTAATCTCTGTTCCATTCTCATCTATAATATGTTAGCCGATAAGAATAAAAGAAAAAAAGAATTTGTGTTCAACCATCAGCAAAGACCAAACAAGAACTACACAAGTTTCTACATAACCTGCAAACATAAGCCTCTTCTGCAGACTACAATAAATGCATTTAATCCAGAAAATAATTTCCACAAGTTTCTGCATAACCTGTAAACATAAGCCTCTCCCATACACTACAGTATATACATATAATGCAAAATAATTTCCATTCATCCAAGAATGCCTTTAAAGGAAAAAAATTACAAGTTCAAGGATACCCAATCTTCCAAAATTAAAATAAAGAGAAAGCACAATTCCATAATCATAGGAAGAATGAAATCTCACCTTAAACACCTCTGGCCTTGTGCCTTTGATGCTAATTTCTTTGTCATTCCACTCCCTAGAGGACTCAAAAAACATGGATTTAAATACAGGGGAACGTGCTGCCAGAACAACTCTGTGGGCATGAAATTTTTCCCCTAATACATCAAATGTGACATCTGCATTTTCAACATCTTCAAGAAGTTCCCCAAATTGTTGACCCAAGTTTGATTCAGGGATGTGAATATAGTGCAATCTGGGGCCTTGAATAGCAAAAACCACAACCCCAACTGTACAACATATTTTTAGAGTATCGTCCTTCACAAAATCTGATGATTCCAGCATAGCTCGCTTGAAGAAACGCTTGTAACCCCTAAAGATCCCCAAGAGGGTGAAAAGAAAAAAAAAAGAGTAAGTGGTAACCAGATTAAGCCGAGGCCACCAAGAGTTTGAGGTCTCTGACTTGCAAATCCACATACATACCTATTGACACCTCACAAGACACGGTCCTCCGGATTAGGTTTTGTGGATGACAGCTCGTGTAAGTAGAGCTTTATTTGCAACTTCACGGGATACCATCGCAATCTCCACACAGAGGCAACTCAAGGGATTCTCCACGCAGTCTTAACATAAAGGTCACACCAACTTAGGGTTCAAGGTAACCCTTGACACTCGAACAACTCCATGTTCAAGAGAGAAATCACCAAGACACATCAGAACAAGCCCTAAGTCCGTTATCTAAGTTATCTTCTTCAGGCCAGACCAATGTGGCTCGAGATCTATGTCTCTCCTACACATTGGATTCATCCTTCCACGCCAATTCCATTGACATGAAAGCATTAATTTTCAAGACTGTGCAGTTATGAAAGCAACAGTAGAGCTTACTATCCAATGGGGGATATTTCCCTATCTTAGCCCAACAGATACGGATATCAATCTTAGCGCTTCAATATCCTTTATGTTGCAGCAAGCGTATCAAGGTTTCCTCCTTAAAAGGAGCAGTGTTTCAATTGAGGGAGGTTATAGTGGAGATGCAAAAAACTAAGAGCCTCACACAGAGATGCAAAAGTTGAGAACCTCACGCAATTCTCCAAATAGAATTATTCGTTTCACACAACAGTTGAGAGGGCATTCACCACCCTCACACAAAGGAGAGAACTCGATTCACTCAACAATGAAGAGGTGAGTGAAAAATGGTTATTGTCAACTGACTGTTTTGCAAAGCATTGAGTCCACATTCTTTTCTTCTGTGAAGTTACCTCCACCCTAACAAAAAGGAGAGAGCTTGATTCACTCAACAATGAAGAGAGGAGTGAAAATTGGTTGTTGTCAGCTGGTTGTTTAGCAAAGCAATGAGTTGGTGCTGAAAAGCTCAATGATTCGTTTAGGCAAATAGAGGTATATTTGATATTTCAGTATCCAAGGATACAAAGACAAGAAAAAAGCATACTTTCCTATGTTGAAAAAGACTACCCATGCATTAGTATGGTGGGAGAGCTACATGTAGCCCTCAAAACAGCAAAAGAAAGCCCCATTGGCTTCTTAGGAGGAGTTCAAAGAACTCCTGAAAAAATAGTTTTATCCCATTGGCTATCAAGAGGAACAGCTGATTGAATGGCAATAGTAAATAATTCTACCAAATCGATGGTCAAAATGTCCAAGACTATACCACCAAATTCAGGAAGCAATCCATTATGTTAAACCTCCAGCTGGAAGATCATCACTTATTGATGAAACACCAAGGAGCCTTGTGTGGATAAATCAAAAGGAAACTATCCCTCTTTGAGGGAAAGAAACTTGATGATCCCTTTAAGAAGGGACAGAAAACCAACACAGAATGGAGCAATAGGAAACACAAAGTATGGTGCCCAACAACATGACAGGAGGATGACCTACAAAGCTGCTCAGTCAAAGGACAATGGTGAGAATCATTACTATTTGCAATTATTGTAGTATAGATGGCCATACTAAGACAAAATTCTGGAAATTTCCCTTGGAATTGCGATAGAAGTTCCCAAGGGAAAATTCAGTCATGGAAATGCAGCCAACCATGAGAAACAAATGCAGGTCAATCTTTGGAAATTACAGGAATCTTCATAGTTGGTCATAGTTGCTCAAGGTTATGATGTCTTCCTATATTAATGATTTCTTGTACTGTAAAGCACAAGATAAAAAATATGATGTGCTCAATTGAAAAGCACGTAATAAACATAAAATAATTCTACCCTCACCTATGAAGCAGTGACAGCATCTATTCTTTGCCATGTCTTTTACAGCCAATGCTAGCTGTCCTAAGTTCCTAACCAACTAAAAATATCTTGTATTTTTTTGTAGCCCTTCCCAAACCTCTATGTTTCTCAAATGGCCCTCATAACTGTGCGGTTGACCATGCAACCCCTCCACACAGTCAAGGTTGCTACCTTTCACCCACTCAACAATACTACCCCCACCATTGAACCATCCACATTCGTTATGCTACTGTTGATATTTTTAGTGTCATTTCCCTGTTTCATTTTTCCCTCAATGTCAACATCTTCACAATAACCCATATAAACAATCAATAACATATAGTTCCCCTAGCCTTTCAGCAACCCAAAAAACAACACTAAGCCCCATCAAACATTGAGCATAGAATCCCTCATTTTTTTGACCTACAAGGTACATAAATCCAATGAGAGTAGGGATAATAGAGTTGACATATTTGATGCCAACAATAAAATCTTTAAAGTTAGAAGACCACAAGAAAACAAAATCTGTGACAAAAATGTTTATTGAGCATAACGTGATATAAAGAAAAAATTACTAACTGTTTGTAATGGTTTCAGTTTATTTGGTAACTGAAAGTTGTTGGTTAAGGGTTATGAGAATACATTTGTAAATCATCACATGTGGTTTTTCCCTATAAAAAGAATATTTTCCATGACATGATAAGAGAAGCTTTTCAGATAAGTAGATGCTAACAATAATGCCTTCGTGATATGCCATGTCAAATAGTGGTGATTATAATCTGAAAACTATATCCTGTTTATTGAGATAACATGTCAGCAATTTTACCATTGGGGTGTTTCAAGTATCTTGGCATCAACAATTTCAAGTAATAGACCAAGATTCTCAGACATTTATTTTGATGCTTGTTTGTTCATCAGAATAATAATACATCAATACAATATATTTGGACAATACTGATAAGTGTCAAGAGTTGGAGAACATGAAGAGAGAAAATTTAAAGATGGAGACAGTTAATATAGGCAAGGATATAATAGGAAAAATGCATGCAGTCTAACTAAATTATCGTAAACATATTAACTAATTAATGGATAAACAGTTATTCCTCTTTTTGTTATGCATCCATTAGTGCAAAATATATGTCCACTGACAGCTGCTATGAAAATCTC